>VDFB02349644.1:0-127558 GCA_007258455.2 Sequoia sempervirens
TTTGTAAACAAATAAAAGGTGAATTGGGGTCCTTTATTTGTTACTATCTCCCTAAGAATGTTGTACATGTTGAAGATTTCTTCATAAAGGAATTTGCAACATTGTCATCTCTAGAAAAATATAGTGCTTTAACCTCCACCCATTTTGTGAGATAGTCTTTGCGGACTAAAATGTATTCCTTATTGTTAGATGTTGGAGCTATTGTTCCAATGAAATCCAATCCCCATTTGTTAAATGGTGCAATGACCAATTGTTTTTGGAGAGGCATTTCATTGCTCCTAGTAGGTATACCCATCCTCTGACATCTATCACACCTCCTTGTATACTTTACTGCATCCTTGTGAAGTGTAGGTATGTATTATCTAGTGTTTATCTATTGCAAGTATGTTGTAGGTGTTGTCATTGATTTCAACAGTTGGTCATTGATGTCAATAGTATGAAGATTGTTGGAGTTTTTGAAGAAATGTTGCACTATGTTGTCATTTGTATTATGGCTTGATGTCAACCTCTAGTGTATTCATGTTATGTGGTCATGCTGAGAAGTATTAATGACAAGAAGATGCTTGTGGTGTTGATGATGCAATTGGTTCACTTGGTTTACAAGTGCTTTTGAGAAAATTTGAATAAAAGAGTGTGCAATGTGACAAAGGTGTGTGCAATTTTGTGCTCCAAATTTCTTCATGGTTGAATATATACTTTTGTAGTTTTAATATGATTATCAAAGGTGTTAATAGGTTCTATATCTAGAGTTTCAGGTTTTGGATCATGTGGTAGTGGAAGTTGTGTTTCATAGTGTGTGTCTATATAGAAGGTTTTCTAGAGAAATGAGATTGCTCTATGTTTCTCTGCATTGTGGTTTCTTGTTTTTCATATTTGGTAACATGTTTATGTTTTTTTTGTTTATCTTCCTTTGGAGTTTTTGGTGTTGAATTGCTCCGTGATTTTAGTTCTTATGTTGAATTTCAGTGGTAAAGCATCTTGATGCATAGGATGAAAGTAATCTTTATTTTAGGTGGTTGTGGCAGGTGTTGGAAATTATGATGATGTGGAATATTCTGAAATGTTGTTGTGTGGTTTGTGTGGTGTTTCCAGACCTGGAGAGGCATTTTTGTGATTACTTGTTATTGTTAGTGTAGGTTTGGCCAACTTGGGTGTTAGCACTAATTGCGAAGGTTATTTTTTGTTTATGGAAGCGATTTGGTGTAGATTTGGGTCCTAGTTAACCCATGGCATGGTTTTTCTTCACTTATTTACACCACAAAAGTGTTTGGTGCCGATCTATTTGGTGTTGCAAGTTTGAGGAAGATAGGTTTCATTAAGGTCAACCTAATTGAGATTGTTTGGGTCATATATGGTATAAATGTAAGGTATAGTTTGTGTTGAGGTGTGCAGTGTGTGGAAAGTGTGAAATGTGAATTTGATCAAGTGTGGTGATATAAGTGCAAGCTTTAATTCCTATGACTCTGAATGTAGTCAACAAAAGGTTTCTACATTATCAAGTTTCTTGAAGTTTCTTAAAGCAATGAACCAAAGGTTGTGGATGGCATAGAGTTGCAGTGGTGGATCTTCATGTTTCTCTGAGATAGTGAATCTCTCTATAATAGTATTCTTCTTTCTTATTTATTCTTGGCAATGAGCCACCCGATAGTGATTCTTTCTTCCTTTCTAGGAAATGAGCCCTTAGCAATGAGCCTAATTGTATTCAATGTTTCTATTCATATAAATGTGAGCTAATCCTCACCATGGTTTTTCCCTACTTAGGGTTTTCTATGTAAATCTAGTGTTCTCTAGTGTATGGTTGTGTTTATATTTTGCTAATGCTTAATGAGTGTTTAAAGTTTGATAAGGGTTTGAAATTTAATGAGGGATTGAATGTTTTAATGTACAATTGATTCACCCCCCTTTCAATTTTCATGTGCATCTAAAAATTGGTATTAGAGTTGTGGTTCCTTGGAAAAAGCCTAACCTATTGAGATAGATCTAGATGATGCACAAGAATGGTGTCAAAGATCCTATGTTTTATGGAATAAATTATGCTTACTATAAATCCAAGATGGAATCCTTTCTGGTCTCTCTTGAATTTAGAGTCTGGAAATCAGCTGAAAAAGGATATACCTTTCTTGCTACTGGTCTGAAAATGATGATGAGATCAAGGATTATGAGAATAATGGAAAAAAAAAATCTATATTAAGTGGACTTTCTAATTTAGAACTTGCAAAGGTAAATAGCCTCAAAACTACAAAAGAGATTTGGACAAAGTTGTTGATCATTTATGTAGGAGATGATAAGTTCAAGCAAGCAAAGGTGCATAACTACAAATCCAAAATTTAAAACCTAAGGATGAAAGAAGATGAATATATTATAGCCCCACATGCTCAAAGTGGATGAAGTGGTCAATGCCATCAATGGTCTTGGTGGTAAGCTGGAAGAAAGCGAAGTTGTGAAAAAGGTATTAAGAACTCTTTCTAAATCTTATAGTTCTAAAGTTTTTGCTATTGAGAAAGATCATAATTTGGATAATTATTCTATAAATAATATGTTTGGTGCTTTAATTTCTTTTTAATTGAGAGATTTCAGACAATATTCTACAAAGAAGGAAACTACCTTTAAATTTTGCAAAGCAAAGAAGAATGTTGAATCAAATCTAGATGATTTTTATGATGTGGAAGAAAATTTTGTAGGGAGACTAAAAAAGGGCATTGGAAAATACAAAGGTAAGCTACCATTAAAATGTTTTAATTGTGAAAAGGTAGGTCATTATGCTGCTAAATTTCCAATCAAAGTTGCAAATGACAAACATAAGGATCATAAAGGAAAAAAATTCAAGAAGAGTTACTATATTGAAAAATAAAATGGCATATATAATGATGTGGAACTTCAGACTATCCTAATTATGACAATGATGAATGCTTGTTCATGGCTCTAAATGTTGGAACTAATTCTACTAATCCTAAAAATGTGTGAAGGAAAGTGCTCTAGAAATAGGTCACAACATTGAAGGAACTATGGTGACTGCTTTTCATTCAAGAGAAGAAATAAACTACTATATAATTGACAATGGATGCTCAAATCATATGACAAGTGATGAGAGTAAGTTTTTTAAACTTCAAAATTATGATGGTGGTCTTGTTAATTTTGGTGATGATGCATCTGCTAAGATTAGTGGAAAAGGTTCAATTAGTTTTGATGGAAAGCATAAAATAGATGATGCTATTTATGTCAAGGGTATTCAACATGATCTTCTCAATGTAGGAAAAATGTGTAACAAAGGATACAATTTGGTGTTTCAGGATGATGGTTGTGAAATCAAAGGAAGGTCTAGAAATTTGGTTGTTGCATGGACAAGGTAAAAAGGTAATGTTTATCAACTCAAAGGTAGTGGTGCTAATTTATTAATGTCTCAAATCAATGAAATTTGGCTATGACACAAAAGAATGAGTCACGTCAATTTTGAAAACCTAGAAAAGATCAGTTCTACTAATGTTGTGAGAGATCTGGCAAGAATTACAAATCCTAACAATGCAATTTGCAATGAATGCTAGTTTGGAAAGAAAACAAATAAAATGTTCAAGGCTATAGAATATTCTATCATAGTTCCTTTGGAGTCGGTGCATACAAACCTATGTGAAGCTACTAGAATAAGATTTCTCATGGAAAAAAATATTTTATGTTGTTGATTGATGATTATTCTAGAATAACCCGGGTAACATTTCTTTAAAAAAAATCAAAATCTCTAGATAATTTTAAAGAATTTAAATCTATGGTTGAGAATGAAATGAACCTAAAAATAAAGTGCTTGAGGTTTGATGGAGGTAGATATTTCACCTCCAATGAGTTTAACAATTTTTGTGAAGATCATGGAATTAAGAGACAAACATGAGCCCTTAGGACTCCTTAGCAGAATGGAGTTGTGGAGAGAAATAATAGAATAGTTCAAGAAGCAACAAGGACTATGATGAAAGAATCAAATCTATCAGATGTCAATTGGAGAGAATTAATTCATACCATATTCTACATTCTTAACAGAGTTCAAGCAAGAGTAAACAATTCAAAGACTCCCTATGAGTTATGGTATGAAAAATATCCTACTATGAAATATTTTAGTGTTTGGAAGTAAATGCTATATCAAAAGAGATGAAGAAAACTTAGGAAAGTTTGATGAAGATTTGATGAAAGAATCTTCCTTGGATACTCTATAAGAAGCAAAACTTACTAGTGCTATAATAAAATTTTGAAGAATATTGTTGAAAGTGCAAGTGTCAAAGTGGATGAAAAACCACATTAGAGTGTTGTATTGATAGAAGGATATGAATCTAGTTAAACCCCTTACCATGAAGAATAAAAGGATGAAGAGAAAGAAGAGGAAGAAGCTTTGGAAAAGATCCCTAAGACTCCTAAGTATATGCAGAAGAATCACTTTGAAGATAAAATAATTGGAGATAAGAGAAAAGGTGTGTTAACAAGAAGACAAGCTTCTTTAACACAAGAATTGGTAAACTTTTATTTACTTTCAGAAGTAGAACCTAATTTTTAACTGAGGCATACAAAGATGAGAATTGGCTCAAAGCTATGAAAGAAGGGTTGGAACAAATTGAGAAGAATCAAACTTGGGAATTGGTCCCAATACCAACAAATAAGAATGTGATAGGAACTAAGTGGGGTTTTAGGAACAAATTGAATGAGGATGGAAAAGTTTTCAAGAAAAAGGATAGACTTGTGTGTAAGGGATACTCAAAAGTGGAAGGAATAGATTTTGAAGAGACTTTTACTCTAGTGGCAAGGATAGAAGCCATTAGAATGTTTTTGGCTTTTGCAACACATAAATACTTTAAGGTATATTAGATAGATGTCAAATTTATAGTCTTTAATGGTGAGTTAGAAGAAGAGGTGTACATTGAACAATCAAAAGGTTTTTAGTTATCAGATGAATCTAATATGGTCTGTAGGTTGAAGAAGGAATTGTATGAACTTAAATAGGTTCCCAAAGCTTGGCATGAAAGGTTGGATAAGTACTTGTTGTAGTTTGGATTCATAAAATGTACTCCATATAGAAACCTTTACTTCAAGGTTGATGGAGAAAAAATCTTGATTATGGTAGTGTATGTTGATGGCATTATCTTTGGAGGAATTGAAGGTGTGTGCAAGAAGTTTGCAGATGAGATGAAAAAAGAGTTTGAGATGTCAATGTGTGGGGAGTTGAATTTCTTCCTTGGATTACAAATTAGTCAATCAAAAAAGGTACCTTTATTTCAGAGTCAAAGTATGTCAAGAAAATATGTAAGAGGTTTGAAATGGAGGATTCTAAACTAGTATGTACTCCTATGGTTACTGGTTGTACGTTGAAAAAAATGATGAATCTCCTAATGTTGATCAGAGCAAGTATAGATCAATGATTGGTAGACTGTTATACCTAACTGCTACTAGATTAGATATCATGCATTCAGTTTGTCTCATCGAAATATTTCAAGAAGATTCCAGAAAATCACATGTTTCCAGAAAATCACATGTTGCAAGAGTAAAGAGGATATTTAGATACTTGAAGGGCATTCTAGAATTTGGTCTATGGTTCCTAGGGATACTAATTTCTCCTTGAGTGCATACATAGATGTGGATTGGGTAGGAATTATAGATGATAGAAAAAGTAAAAGTTGAGGCACTTTCTTTCTTGGAAGTAGGTTGCTTTCATGGTTAAGTAAGAATCAGGTTTCAATACCATTATCTACTACAGAGGTAGAATATATTGTAGCAACATCATGTTGTACTTGGGTGTTATGGATGAAGCAAACATTAAAGGATATCAGAGTATCAAATGATGAACCTATTTCTATCTTGTGACAAGTGCTATCAATATTTTAAAGAAATTGGTAATACATTCAAGAATAAAACATATCTCTATTCGGTATCACTTTCTAAGAGAAAAAGTTGCAAAGAATAAGGTGAAGTTGGAATATGTGCCTACAAAGGATCAAGTTGCAGATATTTTTACTAAGGCTTCTCCTAAAGATACTTTTGAGTATCTCTGGTAGAAGTTAGGGGTTATTTCCCCCCTTCTTTCAACTAGATGAAAAAGTTGGTCCATCTATCCAAGAACCATTTCAAGATACATTCTTGGTCCTAGATTGATGTTGAAGGCTAACTCTCATGGTGAATGGGTAGTAGTGTTTTTTATTGGTGCAATTACGTGGAGCATATCTCGTGCCCCTAAGGGGAAAGAAGTAACATATGATAGTAGTGGAGAAAGTGAGAAAAAGTTGCTTGCAGGTGTTTCTTGAAGTGAAGTATGTAGGTGTTTCCCTTCACCATTGATGTCAAAGGGGGAGAGAGTGAAGTCTAAAAAAAACAAGGAAATAATTTATGTTAAAGGAGGAGAGTGTGATCTAAAAAGCACAAGAGGAGATTAATGGTTGAAAAAATCCTCAAATAAGGGGAGAGAAAGTGATGATTACAAAGAGAATGGTGTCTGAATAACATAGGTAAGGGGAGAGAGTGAAGTGTACCCAAGTAAGGGGGAGTTATACTTAATGTAGAGTTGCTTTCTTTGTTGACGGTTTTTTAGAGCTAGTTTTTCCATCGATGACAAATGGGGACATTATTGCAAGTATGTTGCAGGTGTTTTCATTGATGTCAACAATTAGTCATTGTTGTCAATAGTATGAAGATTGTTGGAGTTTTTGAAGAAGTGTTGCACTATGTTTTCATCTATATTATAGTTTGATGTCAACCTATAGTGTATTCATGTTATGTGGTCATGGTCAGAAGTGTTTGTCACAAGAAGATGCTTGTGGTGTTGATGATACAACTAGTTCACTTGGTTTCCAAGTGCTTTTGAGAAAATTTGAATAAAAGAGTGTGCAATGTGATAGAGGTTTGTTCAATGTTGTGCTCCACATTTCTTCATGGTTGAATATATTCTTGTGTGGTTTGAATGTGATGATTAGAGGTGTTCAAAGGTTTCATATCTAGATTTTCAAGATTTGGATCATGCGGTAGTGGAAGTTGTGTTTGACAATGTGTCTGTCTATATAGAAGGTTGTCTAGAGAAATAAGATTGCTCTGCATTTTAGTGTTGTGGTTTCTTGTCTCATGAATTTGGGAAAATTCTTATATTGTCTTGATTTATCTTCCCTTGGATTTTTTTGTGTTGATTTTCTCTATGAGTTCAATTCTTATGTTGAAGTTTAGTGGTAGTGCATCATGATGCACAAGATGAAAGTAATCTTTGTTTCAAGTGGTTGTGATAGTGGTGTTGGATATTGTGATGATATGGAATATTTTGGAATGTTGAAATTTTTTGATATGTGGTCCATGTGGTGTTTTTGGACCTAGAGAGGCATGTTTGTGATCGCTTGTTAGTGCTTGTACAAGTTTGGCTAACTTGGGTGCTAGTGCTGATTGCAAAGATTGTTTGTTGTTTATGGAAGAATGGAAAATTGTTTTGGTCTAGAGTTGGGTCCTAGTTAACCCATGGTGTGGTCTTCCTTCACTTCTTTCCATCGTAGAAGTGTCTAGTGTTGACCTATTTGGTGTTGCACATTTGAGGTGCTTATGTTTCATTAAGGTTGACCTAATTGAGATTATTTAGGTCGCGGATGGTATAAATACAAGGTGGAGTTTATGTTGAGGTGTTTTGTGTGTGTGGAAAGTGTGAAATTTGAATGTGATCAAGTGTGGTAATTTGAGTGCAAGCTTTATGCTTATGACTTTGAATGCATTGAGTAGAAGTTTTCTACATTATCAGGTTGCTTGAAGTTGTTGGAGGTAGTGAGCCAAAGGTTGTGGATGGCATAGAGTTGCAGTGGTGGATCTTCCTATTTCTCTGAGATAGTGAATCTCTCTATAATAATCTTCTTCTTTCTTCTTGGCAATGAGCCACCTAACAATGAGTCTTTCTTCATTTTTGGGAAATGAGCCCTTGGTAGTGAGCCTAATTGTATTCATTGTTGTTATTTATAAGAATGTGAGCTAATCCTCACCATGGTTTTCCATGTAAATATAGTGTTCTCTAGTGTATGGTTGTGTTTACATTGTTGTTTCACATGTTTTTATTCTACTAATGCTTAATGAGGGTTTAAAGTTTGATAAGGGTTTGAAATTTAATGAGGAATTGAATGTTTTAATGTACAATTGATTCACTCGCCCTCTCAATAGTCCCATGCATCTAACATTGATATCTTTAGAGTTGTTTTCTTGGTGGAAAAGTGACCTCCATAAGGCTCATCATGAAAATCCTTAAGGATGTCATATACTTCATCCTCCCTTATGCATCTTCTCTTTTTGTTATCTATCCCTATATAAAAGACACCTAGGAATAAGGGAAGTTGTGTTCTACTAAATAGTTCATTTCTCTAGGTGAGAGATGTGGGGGTTTCCTTCATGCAACCAAGTAATTAGCTATGTCCACATACCAAGGTGTTTGCATAGTTAGGGAAAATAATTGTTTGTCTAAAAAGGAATCATCTACAACTTCTTCTTATTTGATTTGCAACTTGGAAATAAAATAAACCGCTACGTTTACTTTCCCTAGTTTATGCATAATGGTGATGTCAAAATCCTATAGTAATAGTAACCACCTAACAATTTTCCACCAAGAATTGGTTTGTTCATCAAGTGTCTAATTTTTGTGTGGTTTATATGAATAAAAATAGAATATCTAGTGATATAGCATCAATTTGTAAATAGCATATACACTGCTAACATCTCCTTTTTTGTAATAGTATAGTTGAGCTTAGTAGCCTATAGATTTTTACTAATGTAGTAAATGGAATACTACAAATTTCCTTCCTTCTTCCCTAGAACAATGTCTATGAAAAAATTAGAAGCATTTCTATGTACATGGAAAGGCATTGTCCAATAAGGGCCTCTTAGAATAGGTGTCCTTTTGAGAGTTATTTTGAGGGTTTCAAAAAGTTCCTAGTAGGCATTGGCCCATTCAAATTCAACATCCTTAGATAAAAGAACAAACATGGGGTCCTTATTTTGCTGAAATCCTTGATAAACCTCATGTAATATCCTACATGACCAAGGAAACTCCTAACATATTTTTTCTTCTATGGAATAGGCAGAGATGAGATCACTTCAATTTTATTTGGATTTATTTTAATTCCCCTACTCAACAAAAAGTGTCACAAGACCACTCCTTCAATCATCATCATGAAACATTTTCCATGAATTAAAAAGAGGTTGTGATCCTGACACCTTTGAAGGAATTTTTCTAAATTTTCTAATGCTTCTTCATAAGAGTTTCCATAAGTGGTGAATTCATCCATATAAATATCCATGGAGTCATGTGCAAAGTCTAAATGTATGCTTAGGTTTTTTCTTTAGAATGTTGTGAGTGCATTACACAATCTAAATGGTAAAACTGAATAAGCATATGTACCCCATGGACAAGTAAAGGTGGTTATGTCTTGGTCCTCTTGAGCTATCTTTATCTAGTCAAATCCACTAAATGCATCTAGGAAGGAAAATTATTTCTTCCCTGCTTGTGAATCCAACACTTCATCAATAAAAGGAAGAGGAAATTTATATTTCCTTATGGTTGTATTTAGCTCCTTATAATCTACACATGCTGTCCATTTACCTCCTTTTTTGGTATAATCACCAATGGGGAATGCAATACCCCTCATGTTACTATTACTTTCTAGATACTCTTTTGTGTTGAGTTCTGTACTTGGGATTGTGATGGTGATTGTTTCACCGGCTTGACTTGTGTGGATTTACATTTTGGTTTGGTTTGATGCATATGATACTACTTATGATGTTTATGACATATGATATGTGGTGATCATACTATTTGGAGATGTTATTGTTTTCATTAATACTATGTGGTGATGTTATGGTTGATGTTATATTTTCATTTTTGTTGATGGATATGGATTATGATGTGTATTTTAGTGGGTCTTGGTGAAAGGATGGAGTAGCATCACTCGCTTGAGAGTGCCTTGCTACCCCATGACTACCTTTCATGGTGTGTATGTATTGGAGATTTATATGTACTTAATGTTGTTTTCATGCAGGGTGCAAGTACTGGACACTGACTCCACCTGCTTGATAGGTCTAAGCATGTCCCATAAACCCAACAGGTATGAAGTTGAAAAGGAGTTTATAAGGAAGTGCCCCCGTCCAAGTTTTCATCCTCATTGTTGTGTCTAACGGTGTCGTTGTCCCTGATCCCATCTTCATTTTTGTATGGTATTGTGTTATCCATTTAATTAACATTTATGTTTGACATTCCTTGGTAGATTAATAATGCTATTTTAATTAATATGATTAAATATTAGGTAAATATGGTTAAGTTAATTATTAAATTTAAATTTATTAAGTTTTAAAAAGTGTTAAATTAAATGTTGTTTATTTAATTAGAAAAAATAAATAAAGTAGATAATATTGTAATAATTATAAATTGTTATTTGTAAAATGAAATTAATGATTTTGTGATTTGTTATTAAATATTAAGTTGTGGATAAATATTAAATAAAAATATCTTTAAATTAATTTGTGTGTGAGAATTATGAGCTTTAAATCAAATAAAAATAAAAACAAAAAAATATTTCATTCAAAAAGGAAAAAAAATAGAAAAAGATGAAAAAGGACAAATGCATGTTTAGTTATTTTCAAAAATTAGAAAAGCTATGGAAACTTGCTTATTGGATGGATTTTTGGTTTTTGAAAAAGAAAAGAGTTTTCCTTTTTAATTAATTGAAAGGAGGAGAATTTTTCTTAACTTGTAGTTTTTGGGTGAAGAAAATTTGTCTGCAAAAGTATTATGCTTCTCTGGTCTTTCTCTATAAAAATTATTCAGAATTGTGTTCATAGAAGAAAATGGAAAAATTGCTGAGGAAGGAAAAATAATTTGTGAAGGTTGTTTTTGAAGGAGGAAGGAGGAGTTTTCCACCCTCATTACTTCATTGTAGAGCATAGGACTCCAGGTTCTTGATTACTATCTTTTTTTTTTAATGTCTATTTGAAAATGAGTGTCCAATATCTCCATGTTTGAATTTGTGTTCGTATTTAAAAGAAGTTAGTGTTTATGAAAATTTATGCCATTGAAAACTAAGAGGATTTGAAAATTTACTTAAAATTCTTTGATTTCATAGTTTGGTTGATCTGAATCATTATTCCAACAAATGAAAAGAATCTTGTATTTTGCAGATTGAAAACCCTCTTGTTCTTCTCCAATCCATTTTAGTTGTTATGATTATGGGCAAGAGAAAATTACAATTGTTGCTAGAGAAAATTTGTGTGTCTGTGAAAGAAAACAAAAGAAATTTTTGTTCTTGATTAAGGAAAGTTGCTGTCAAATTGGGAAAATAGGAATAGGTTAAACAAGTGGTTATCTAAGAATATTTGATTATTTTAAAATATAAATATTATCAAATTAAATTTTTTCTGAGAAAACATAAACATTCAAAAGAAAATTATATTTTGTGTTAAGGAAAAAATAATATATGGCTGTCAGTCTATGTTTTTTTACTTCTAAGAAGTAGATGGCTTTATAAAATCGGTATAAATTAATTATTTGTGTTTTTTTTTTAAAACAAAAAAAATACTAATATATATATATATATATATATATATGAGGTTGGGAAGGGACGGTGTTGTCGTACCCCAACCCCCAACCCCCTACCCCTCTTGCTATGTCATGTGGGCTATGGGGTTTGCACGTAGCCTACCCACGGCTACACACAATAGCCTTTGGGTTGTTGTGCATAGCCTTGGGCTGGCCATAGCCTCCCATGTGGGGAGGTTCGTAGCCTCCCCCAGTTGCATGCTTTAAATTTTATTTTATAATTTTTTTTAATTTCATAAATTTTTATTAAATTAAATTAATTTTTTATTAATATATATTATTATTATATATATGTATAAGTATATATATGTATATATGTATATATAATACATAAATAATTTGTATGAATTGGCAGATAATTATGTTGATTGGTAATTTTTAAAATTATATATATATATATATATATGTATGTATATGTACATAGTAATATGTATGTGTATGTACTTGACGAAAATATATGAAAATACTCCTGATGTTAATTGTAATGTTTGGTTTGATGTTGTGATTTGTTAAATTGAAAACAAGCATTTTTAATAAATCAAATAGAATGATTTTTATCGAAATTAAATATATTGGGTAAATTGATTGTTTATATTTCATGGATGAAATTGTGCAATAAGTTATTTTAAAATGTGATTGTTGAGTTATAGAAAACTCGTGTTTTTAACTGAATCTTGAAGTCATGTAATTATTTAACTCTTTAATTTTTGTTGAGTTGATTGTTGTTTTGCTTGAGTTGGTTTATGGACAGGTGGGAACCCTCAAGATAGTTTAGCCCTTTGTAGGAGTTAAGGTTATTGGTTTAGGCTTCCAAAGGTGTGGGAAAGTTGACTATTTATTATGATGTCTTTTAATTTGATAATTTTCTATACTTTGGTTGCAATTACAATTTTGGGAATTGAGTCTTATTGTTATTTGTTTATACTTTGGCTATGATTGTGACTTTGAGTTGATGCTTGGGTTGTACCTGTTTCATGAGTGATTATGCATATGGTTATTGGCGAGATGTTTGTGCCTTGCATATTTTTCTATTTGAGATTTAGTACTTCCTTGTGTTGGTACAAACCCCCTTGATGCTTTGGTGTTGTGGTTTGGGTTTCTAGGGAGAGTGGCTCTTCATGGGCATTGATGCACAAAAGGGTTGTCAAGATAACCCACATTAGAGTTAGTGTAATAAGTGATAACTTAATTAAATAAATTAGGTGGTTGGGTAGTAATAACATTAACAAGATAATTAAGGATGCCTCATCCACCTGTTAGGGATTTTGCAGACTAAGGGTGGGATGAGAAGGCCATGGTTGGAAAGGTTGTTACCTCGTCTCCATGAGAGGTTAACAGTTTTGCATGAGTCACCCTATGGGGCTGGTGCCTATAGAGGCTATCAGGATAACCATAGATGGCAGATGATGCCTAGAGAAAGGCAGTAAGGATAACCCATGTAGGACTATGTGATGACACTCTCCTCTAACATTCCCTTGATTTGTTATTTTTGCTAGCCTCTGGAAGTGGTCTTTTGATGTTGTGTTTTCCTTTATGTTTTCATGTCACTCGCGGTTGGTGTTTGTCTTATTGTTTTTTGTTTGGATGAACTTGGTTGAGGATCCTTCCTTGTTTACTCCTAGCATGGGGGTGGTTGGGTGGAACGCGCTACACACCTCGTTGGGTCCCCTATCAGCATATGTGCAGTGATTTTTAGATACAACATGATCCTAAGTTCACCTTGTTACCAAATTTATACTTTGTACTATTGTTGTACCTTTGTATTGATGTATTACTTCCACTTGTGTTGGGAAGTCTTATGATGTAAACTTATGTATTTATTCAATGAGATGTACTAGATGTAATGTGTAATCATACTATGTAATTCTTTATTGATCTATGATTGTAAATATCGTTTATTGTTCATGTTGTATCTGTGGAAATATGTTTATTGCAATCCCATGATTATGACATATGTGTGTATGGTTATTGTATTGATTTAATCTCATCATATGGGTTTATCACTTGTGAATGTTTTAATGTTAATGTTAAGATGGTTTATATTATACATTTTAGATTTTCGTTTATTATCATTTCACTATGGGTTGGTATGCGTAATGTTACCTCGTGTACCCCAAAGGACTCAGGAGATTAACTTGTAATCTATTAGATGAATTATATACATTAATATATATACTCTATATGTTAAAAAAAAAAGTGCCATAAATGTTAGATGTATTAGTTTCCTTTAGGGTTGTGTGGCGGGGTGTTATAGGGAAACCCATTTAATGTATGATATGGGATAAATGAACCCTACATCCAACAACTTTTTCAATTTTGTTCTGACTATATCTCGCACAATTGAGTTCATCCTTATCTATCTGACTAGCTTGTACACTTCAAATTAATATATATTTTATGCATACATAGACTAGAATCTATACCCTTCATATCATGATATTAATAGGTGAATGATGTTGTGTGATCTTACAACATTGTAAGAAATGCAAATTTCTAGGAGAATGTCAACGGGTTATTGATATTGAGTTTTCTACCTTGTTTGATTTCCATGGGTATGGCAGAAGTCGTGAAAGAAGCAACATTCAACCCTGATAGATTGAGTTTGCAACTATGGGGGAGTAGTGTATGGAATAGTTGTGAAGTGGAATTAGAGGCATTTGTAGGTATGATATTGTGTAAGGGGTAGTGTAGGTATGCTAAACAATAGTTCTTTTTTGGGTCCCTAGCATAAGAGTTTTTCATATTTTTTTCAAGGATTTCATCTTCATTTTAGATTCCAATCATTGGGCTACATTCTATACTCATGAGTGTTTGTAGAGAGTATTGGTCATCTTCTTTGAAGATTGGCCATACAGTTTGTTCTAAGTCTATGTTTGGTTGTGCAGGTAGATAGAGGACCATTTTTTTGGTCACATTCCCATTGGAAATTATCATATTTCTAGACCTACATCCAATAAATGCATTTGCAATGGCTAGCCATGTTCTTCCTAATATTAAGGGATATCCTGCAAGGTTGGCTTTGGACTATAAAACCATAAAGTCTATTGGATATTCCCATGAGTCAAGCGTGATAACAAAATCTTCAATAATACCTTTTGGCTTGATAGTTGACCTATTTGCTAATTGTAGAATGGTAGGTGTATGTCTGAGGTCCATCAGTTGAATTTGTTATATTGTTTATTTTGTCATTACATTAATGGTTGCCCTTAAGCCTATTAAATTGCTTTTTGTAAGTGTACTTGGGATAAATATATTTCCTAACATGATGTCACCTAGTTGCACTAAAACATTGATAGACTATGGGTCTTTTCTTTTCCTACTTGGATTTTTGAGGCATAATTCCCTCATACTTTTTTGTGTAAATTCTTTAATGGATTGAATCAAGGGTATCTTTACAAAGACATTTTTAAGTTGTCTCAAGAAATCAAATTCAAGTTTAAAATGAAGTTTTTGGGTTGTCAGTATTTTTGGAAAGTATGGTTCTTTATTTTTCATGTCTTGATGTATCTTACCTTGTTTAGGTTTCCTTATTGAATTTCCATTGGTTTCTATGGTTGGTTCCTCATTTGTAAGTTATGTGATATGAGGAGATAATGGTCTAGCAAGCATCCTTCCTAAATGTAGGTGAACATCACTGACCACCACCCCATAGGTTGGGTATTGGATGGATTTGTTAGTGTAATCCTATTGAATAGTCTCATTATTAGGGTTTGGTGTAGGTTGAGTTGGCAAGTAGGGTGCTTTTAGTTGTGTTGGGGCTGCTAAGGCTATATTTGGCATTATGGCAGGTTGTTGCTGTAAATATTATTGTGTTTTGAGGTATTTAAAATTCTATTTTTTTACCATTGTTGGTTTCTATGCCATTGTGGTGGCCATTGGTTTTGCAAGGATTGCCACTATGAGTTTTAGTTTAAGGCTTGGTATGGTTGTGGTGGACAAATTCCTTGTTGTGCAACCCAATTATATGATTGGTCCATTAGTCATAATTGATTTTGCATGTTATTCCAAAGTTGATTATTCTAACTAGAGAATTTTGTATTAACCCAAAGAAAGGACATATTATAAGACAAAGGATCTTGAGGTATACCTTGCCTTTGTTGTCATGGCTTGTGCTGATCAATATAGAAAACTTGTCCTTCCTAATCTTCCTAGGTGCAAAATTTAGGTTTCCCTTGCTTCTCCTTAGAAATTTTAGCAATAATTTTTCATTTACATTTTATCCTCTTTTGGAAAAAGCATGGACAATATTTAGTAAGAGAAACCTCTTCCTACACTTGTTTCTTCTTGATATGCAAGGTATCTAGTTGGGTAGCTAGATGACTTATTATGTCCTCCTTCATGGTGGACAAGAGGTTGCTTAGTTCCACTGTTAAAAAAACCTATGGATGTTTTGGTGGAAGAGAAATCTCTAGTACCCCTTGTCTTCTTCATAGATGACTTAGAATAATTTCTACATGCCCAGAATATTTCATCAAAATGAAATTGATAAATATCCCATGTTCCTATGAGGTTTAAGGCATCTGTGCAATCTTCATTTACTCCTTACAAAAATACTAACTTTAGTGACTCTAAAGAGAGCCTTTTCTAATGTGACTTCTTCAAGAAAAAATGAAACCTTTCTACATAATCTTCAAGTGGTTATTATTCCTTTTATGAAAATTTGAAGATGTTATCTCTCTTCATGTTTACTCCATAACAATAATCTTGAAATTTTGCAAGAATTTTTCTTACATTGTTTCTCAATTTGGTATTGCATTTCTTCCTAGTCTCATGAACCATTGTAAAGCATCATATTTCAATGTGGTTGGTGATGAGTCCATTTATTAGTCTATTTCTTGATGTTTTATGCATTTTTATAGACATTATCAAACAATCCTTTTAGAAATATTCCTATGCTATGCTATCTTTTTATGATTAATATACAACCTTGGACTTGAATTAGAGTAATGGAAATATAGTTATGATATAGTAGCTTTGCATGATTTATATGTGGATATGTATGGAAAGTGATTATAATTTTGTGTTTAATCATGGTAGTTATCTGTTTGTATGTGTTTTGTGCATTAACCTCTTGCAGCCCAAGAAGACACTGTAGCCCACATCAACTGAAAGTTGTAGCTTGCAACCAAAGGAAGTCTTGGAAAATGCAATAGGGGAAGTGCCAGAACAAGCTGAGTGTAATAACTATCATGTGGAGACACCTGATTAGTCATGCATCATTATGATAGTTAATAAGGCATTGAAGAAGAAGACTTATTTTATTGATAGTATTTTGGATAATTGATTATGTGTTCCACTTGCATATCTATTTTGTAGAGTTTTAATCCTATTTGAACTCTTGTTTCTTTCCAATTATAGTTTGAATAACTTAATCTTAATTACACCCTCTAATATCTAGGGAGTTGTAGTTAATGATTTTATTTTAGAGTTGTGTTTAGAATAAACTCCCACATGCCTATGTATAGCCGTTGGTTGAGTATTTAGTATAGTTAGTTGATTAATCTCACACTGATGGATTGGTTATCAATTACTTCGTAGTTTTGGTTATCAATTACTTCTTAGTTTTTAGTTGTAATCTACAAACATGTTGATTGTTCAGAAATGGTTATCTTGACTACAATCATTGAGAAAATTTTATGTGATATTTTAGAATGCATAATGACTGAAGTTCAAGTTGATATGGTTGTGTAGAATCTAAAGATTTAAATTTGGTTTTAGTTTAAGTGAAGAAAAATTGATCAAGCCACTCAAGGTAACTATTCTTCACTACATTTATAGTTGTTTTACTTATGTTTAGTAGTTATTTTTGCTATTCATTACTTCATAAATTGCATTTAAGTTAAAATAGATTCTCATATTATGATTATCAATAATGGTTTTTCATGTGCATGAATGCATTCAATTGACTTGTAGTACTCCATAGGAAAGATTAGGTTTAGTGATCAGTTTTGTGTTAGTTTTAGTAACTATTTGTTAACAATAGTTCAACTATAGATTATGATGTAGGTACCCATAGCTATTAGCGCTAATTTACTTCTTTCACTATTATGTGTTTCTGTGATTTTTCAGCACGTAGAATGTCTTTAATAGGATAATCGAGATAATCTCAGGTCTTTGAAAGCACATATAGTGCTAGTGCCATCACAAGTTTAAAAGCCCTAGTTGACAACTTAATAAAGTCTTTGCAATGTTGAGTGGACTATTCAACTAGGTCATTCCTCTTTTAATTGTGTGATTTCCATAAAGTTTACAAGACACTAGTATAGAATCTATATTTTTGGCACTGTTGCTAGGGATGATGCTACATTCATAGACTTGTTTCTGATATTTTATAGTTTACATTTTATTTTCAGCATTAGGACTATTAGGTTTTATCTTATTAGAATACCAAAAAGTTACACTAACATTGTACAATACCATTACTATACAAAGCCATATTTATTGTATACAAAGGAAAAGAGACTACTTAGGTAGATTCCTCCCCTACACATGCCAAGAAGCCATACCAAATATTGGTGATATTATTGCACAGAGTGAGGGTATTCCAGAAGAACTTTCCCTTTCGCCAACATCTAGCACACCAACAAAGGGGACATACTGAACCATGGGTGATGCACCAAGGTATGATCTAGAATATGTGACCTTTGAGTTTCCAATAACCCACCAAGAAAGGGCTATTGTGTTGAAGAATATTCCTCCTTCAACATTACCAGTTTTTTATGGGTTGGTAATTGAAGATCTAGACACATTTTTTCTTTGAGTTTGATGTCCTATGTAGGAGCTATGACTATACCTCTGATGCTCATAGGCTCAAGCTCTTCCCTACCATTCTAAAATATGTAGCCTTGAGATGGTTAATGGGATTAGGTAAGGATTTTATTCCAGACTAGGATACCATGAAAACATGGTTCTTGGAAAAGTACCAAGACTATTGTACATGATTGATAGGAGGAGAGATGAGATTTTTAGAATGTCATAGGAGGATGAGCCACTAAAGGACTATGTGGAGAGATTTCATTTCTCTTTGAAGAAAAACCCATAGAAAAGGCTATTTGAAGAATCCCTCAAGTTACTAGTTTTTAGGGGAGTCAATGAGGACTGCATGGATGCCCTCAATCTTATTGGGCAAGGGGATATCTCTCAAATACCATTTGAAGAAATTTGCACAATCTGGAGAAATTACTCTAGGGCCTTCACTAAGTAACCAAGAGGAGAGAGGGCATCCACCATTAGTAAATCATGTACTAGGGTTTCAAAGATAGAGTTAAGTAATTTATTTTCCAACATGAAGGAGGATATTATTAGTCACCTAGAAACTCAGTGACACTCTCCATATAAAGAAGAAAGAAGAGGTTGAAGAAATGTTCACTGAATACTATCCCAATTGCAGACAAAGGAAAGAAAACTATAAATGCAAGAGGGTGACTAGTATTCAACAAGACAAAATAGAGAAACCTAATTTTCAGTCACTTGAAGGAGAGGATGGATATTTGTTTTACATAGCTCAAAGAATGCCATGGCGAAAAAGACAAGGTATGCCATAAGACCCTCTAAATTTAAAATCATCTTTTCTAATTGGAAATCAAAAAATTTCTGCTTGTAATTCTCAGCCCTAGCCAAATAACCAAAACCAATGGAAAAACCCTCAACAATGGCAACAACCTCAGCAAAATTGGAACCAATGACAACTAAATCCTTGGCCAAAACAAAATTTATAAGGTTCTACTTATAATCCTCAATGGCCAACACAACAGAACCAGTGGCAACCATAATGGAAAAAAGGTCAACAATGGCAACACCAAAACATGAATTATCAGTAGCCTTCACTTCCTCCTCAGCCATAACAACAAGACATTATTCCTAATCCATCAAATCTTACACCTCAGTCACCAAGACTACCATAATTAACTACACAACCTATACCTAACCCTAACAAAAATTCTATCCAATAGGATTATACTAACAAGGCTATGCAATACCCCACCTATGGGGTAGAGGTGAGTGATGTCCACCTCAATTCAAGGAAACAACTAGTTGGGCCTTCATCCCCTCAAAATCATTGAGATGGAGGATTAGGAACCTATAGCTGAAGCTTTAGACAAATCACCTTTGGAGCTTGAGTCAAATCAGGTACACCAGTCCATCTCAAGTCTAGAGCCTCCTTTCCTTGACCACTTAGCCATTCAAAAACATCATACCAAAGCTAAGAAATACCTACTGGGTCAACTTATGGATGTCAATATCAATATCCCCCTCATCCAAGCTATTAATTACATTCCAATCTATACCAAGGAAACTAGGGACCTATGTCTTAAGAAACCAAGGAGAAAAAGGAATAACCCTCAAACAATTCATATCCTAGGAAACCTTACTGATATCATGATAGGAAATATAACTATCCCTAAATACACATACCCTAGTAATCCAATAGTGGATGTTAAGATTAATGGTACCCTTATCAAGAACACCTTGATAGACTTAGGGGCAACAATCAATTTCATGACTAAAGAGACAATGTAATTACTTCAATTAGCCAACCTTATACCTACACCAACTTTTTTATAGTGGTTGATGGGTCAATAGTCAATCCTAAATGAATCATTTAAGATTTAGTTATTGCATTAGATTCTTGGGAGTATCCTACAGACTTCATAGTATTATAGCCAAATGTAAACCTTGCAAGATATCAAATAATTATAGGCATAGCATGGTTAGCTACAACTGATGCATTCATAGGTTGTAGGTCTAGAAATATGATAATATATAATGGGACTATGGACAAGAAATTGGTTATCTATCCTCTAGTCCAACCTTATGTTGCTCTTGAGAAAACTATTTGGCCCACTTTGGATGAGGAAGACCACTATTCCCTATAGACTTTGATGACTATAGAATGCAACCCTTTATTGGATGATCTGGATGAAGATGATCTAATTGCTCATATAATATAGAATGACTACGGTAGGATCCCATAGCAACAAGGTTGTCTCTCATGCCTACAAGATCCTTTGCAGAGCATTATACTTGCCAACTCCTCAAAAATAAATATCTCAGATCTTCCATTACTTACTGCCACAACAATTTGCACCAATCATTCCTAGCCTTGACCTCTCATCTCTACAAGAATCATCCAAAGCACTAAAAATAATTCTAGGAAAAATATTGAACATACACAATGTATTGACTGAAGAACAACAAAATTCCCTAACTACTATGTTGTAGGCACAAACAACAACCTTTGCATGAGAATACCATGATATGAAGGGTAGCGATCTTGACTTATGTATGCACAAGATCTATATAAATGATGGTTATAGGCCCATTAGACAACCTTAATGATGAATGATCCCTTCTTTAAGAGAAATAGTTAAAGTTGAAATTCAAAAACTCCTTGGTGCAGGCTTCATTTATCCTATATCTAATAGTGATGGGTATCAACTTTAGTCATTGTTCCCAATAAAGGTGAAAAATAAAGGGTATATGTAGATTATAGGGGACTAAACATAGCCACTAGGAAGGGCCACTTCCCATTCCCCTTTATAGATCAAGTGCTTGACTCTTTAGGAGGGACAAAGTACTTTTCATTCCTAGATTGTTTCAGTGGTTAAAATTAGATAAAAATTGCTCCAAAGGATCAAGACAAAACAACATTTACATGCCCTTGGGGTACCTATGCTTACTCTATTCTACACTTTGGTTTATGCAATTCCCAACTACTTTCCAAAGGGAAGTGCTCAACATCTTTTTTTATTATGCTCATGATTTTATGGAGATATATATGGATGACTTCACCACATATGGGGAAACTTATGAGGAGGCTCTTAGCAATCTGGAAAAGGTTTTAAATAGATGTAAAGAACACAACTTGTCCCTGAGTAATGAAAAGTGTTTTATGATGATGACTCAAGGATTTTTTCTAGGGAATTTCATATCCAGTGAAGGGATTCAAGTTGACCCACATAAGATAGAGATAATTTCTACCTTACTTGTTCCATAGAGGCAACAAGATGTTAGAAGCTTCCTTGGCCATGTAGGCTATTATAGGAGGTTCATTAAAGACTTAAGAAAAATTGCAACACCATTGTTTGTTCTACTAACTAAATACATAGAATTTGATTGGACATCAAAGTGTCAATGTTCCTTTGAATAACTAAAGAAATCCTTAACACAAGCACCTATGTTGAGGGGGCCAAATTGGACTTTACCCTTCCATATACACATAGATGCTTCATATTTTTCTATTGGAGTAGTTTTGGGTCAAAAAGAAAGTAACAAAGAATATGTTTTTTACTACATTAGCAAGAATCATTAGGGATTAGAGCTAAATTATACTATTCTAGAGAAGGAGATGCTAGCAATAGTGTATGTCATCAATAAATTCAGAAATTATATTACTGATTATGCAATTTTTGTCCACATAGACCATACAACTATCAGATATTTAATGAAAAATCCTATAGTAGGAGTCAAATTAGTCATATGGTTGCTCCTTCTATAAGAGTTTGATATCACAATAGTGGAGAAGCCTAGTAAGGCTAATGTAGTAGCAGATTTTCTGTCAAGGTTTCCAACACAATCAATAGAAGGGGTAGTAGATGACTCATTTCCAGATGAGAATTTGTTTTCTCTTAACATACATATACCATGGTATGCTAGCATTGCAAAGTATTTAGTGACAGGGTAGATTCCACCACACTTTTCTCCAAAGGAAAATAGACAACTAGTGGATAAGTGTTTTCCATATTGTTGGATATCTAGTTACCTGTTCTACACTAGCCCAGACAATATCATGAGAAGGTGTATAAGGGAAGATGAAATATTTTATATCATGAAGGCTTTCCATGATGAGCCATGTGGGGGTCACTTTGTAGCCAAAAGAACAACATTAAAAATCCTCACAACTGGTTACTACTGGCCAACTTACACAAGGATTCTATAAGATATACAAGGAGTTGTGATAGATGCCAAAGAATGGGTAAGCCAACAAGGAGTGATGAAATTACATTACAACCATAGTTAACACTAGCTCCCTTTGAAAAATGGGTTCTAGACTTCATTAGGCTAATTTCATCTACTTCTAACAATAAAGTGTACATTCTAGTTTGTACTAATTATCTAACTAAGTGGATGAATTTAAAGGCATTATAATTTGTCAGAGATGGAAATGTGGTTAAATTATTTTATGAGGACATTTTTACTAGGTATGGAGTACCTAGGGAGATAGTGGTTAATTAGTGTTCACAATTTACTTTAGAGCTCATTACCAAATTGGTTGGAGAATATGAAATCAGACACAAAAAGTCAAAACCTTATCACCCTCAGGCCAATGGCCAGGTGGAGGTTACCAATAGAGAAATTGAAAGTATTCTAACTAAGACAGTGTAATTACACATAAAATATTGGGTTGCTAGATTACCAAAAGTAGTGTGAGCATATAGAACAACATGGAAAACATAAACTGGTTTCACACCCTATGAGATAGTATATGGCAAAACAATAGTCCTCCCAATAGAGTTTGAGTACAAGACATTAAGAACAATAGTGGAGTTGGACATGGATATTACAACAACTCAAAAGGAGAGGTTACACCAATTAAATGGATTGGATGAAATCAAGATGGAGGAAATCCATCACACTGAGATAGTACAAAAATAGAGGAAAAAGTGGCATGACCAATATATCAAGACCAAGGAATTTAATGTAGGAGACTGGTCCTTATTATATGATTCAAGATATAAGGATTTTAAAGGGAAACTCCAATCAAGGTGGTTGGGACCTTATGAGATCAACAAATTATTTCCTAATGGAGCAATAAAGTTGCAGACTATAGATGTTGTAAGGTTCTCCCTCCTAGTTAATGGCCATCGGTTGAAACTTTACAAGAAACTAGTAAAGAGATATGAATTCATTCTTTCTCTCACTTAGTAGTATGGTCCTACCAATGATTACAGTGATTTAGATACAAATACCATACCCAAAAATGATGACTCAGTAGTAGTGGATATACCAAGTTCTTCAGGTGACTCAATGGTTGAGCTACACAACTCATCCCTTGAGGTCACTCAGGTATTATTTCTTATTCCACCTCACATGCACACACAACATAGTCTAACTGATGTACATAATTTTTCCAAAGGGACCTATCATATATATATAGTTGTCACCATTCAATAAGGGCCATGTTGTAATAGGGACCTATAACACAAGTGTTGTAACAATTCAGATGGGACCTAAAGCCGAAGGTACTCGTAACGCTACTTATTAGGAAATTTCAAAAATTTGCACCACATTACTTGCATTTCACACCTTTTTCACCTCACTTTTCTCACAAATGCAACATTAGTCTTATCATAATAAGTACACACAACATTCTTATCTTATTTCACATTGCTAATTCAAATTTCAAGCATTTAAACTGTCACATCACTACCCATCATCTATCCATTCTATTTCATTTCATTGCACCCGCCACCTTATCATTCATTCACTTGCAATTACTGTTACCCAATTTTCACCTATGGGCTCAATTAGGGGAAATTATGTTCTAAATTCATCATGTGGATTAAATGTGGTTCCCATAAGGGTTGAGCCCAGCGTGCAGGTGTTTTTTTTTCATTGGGAAAGTCTTCATCTAATGCTAAGTCACAAGGAAGCCTGTTGGAAGCAAGCCTCAATCAGATTTGGCACAAAACTCCTGAGGAAGAAAGTTGTTGAGACCAACTGGATGTCTTACTGACTAGCCGTTGTGCTATATTCATTCAAAAATCCTCAGGTCACTGAGACATTTTGGTCGCCATGAGTTTTCTATCTCTCCCCAACCAAGGAAGTCTCACCGACTACTGCATACAAGGCTAGTCTCGTCGAAAGATTTTATGTTTGGCGAAACGTCTGGACAAATGAAGGGTCTCATCGAAGGGTTGTGACTTTGGCATAGTGTCTCACCGACAAGATAGGGGTCTTGGCGAATGGAGGTGTCTTTGGGGAGAAGTCTTCCTGATTGGTGGGAGTCACACCAAAAGTTGCTTAGAAGGGTGGCATTAGGGGGAATGATTTGCTTCGGGATGATGTCTCTCCAAGTGAATGAAGTCTCATCGACGGTTTATGGCCTCATTGTAGCGTCTTGCTAACCTGAAGAAGTCTTGCCAAAATTTTTGAACTCGGGGAGAATGGAAGAACTCAACAAAAGGTCTTGCTGACCGAGTGATGTTTTCTCAAAAATAAAGGATGTCTTGGTGAAAGGTTTGAGTTTGCTGTAATGTCTTGGCGACCAAGCAGAGTCCTGCCAAATGAAATGAGTTCGGTGAGAAGTTTTCTCGACCTGCTAGGGTCCTTCTGAAGTGGTCTCAGCTCACTGAATTTTTTTTGCCTTTGGCATAAGTTCTCGCCGATAATGAAAGGTCTTGCAGACCAAGCAATGTCTCCCTGAAATGAAGTGAGCTCTTGGTGTAATTAGGGGGCCTCGGTGTGAGGTCTTGCTAACCCAGAGAAGGTCTTACCAAAGGGGATTGCCTTCAGCATAGGGTCTTGGTGAAATTTTGTGCCTTCGCTATGATGTCTCCCTGACCTATTGAGGTCTCCTTGAAATGAAGGTCTCGATGTAAGTTTTGGTGCTCGGTGTGAGGTCTTTCTAAGCTAGCGAAGGTCTTGCCGAAGGGGATTGCCTTCGGCATAATCTCTCACCGATAGCGAAAGTCTCGTTGACATAAATGACATCAGTATAAGGTCTGGTTGACAAAGAAAAGTCTTGTCGAAGGATCGCTGACAGAAGGTTTGGTTGGTGTAATGTCTCACCGACTGAAGGTGGTCTTGCCAAAAGGAAAGAATCTGCGCTCAGGGAAATAGAATAGTTCCGGGATGATGTCTTGCCAATTGCTGGAGGTCTCGGTGAAATGAAATGAGTTTGGGGGGAAGTCTCCCCTATCCGATGGTGTCTCAGCGAAGGGTGAAGGGCTCGGTGAAAGGTCCTATTTATAATGGACATTCTTGCCGATAGCGATGGATTTTCCAATAGAAAGGAATATTGGTATGACCAATGGGAGCTTGATATGAACTCTTGTTGAAAGTTGTGAGCTATGCTGATAACTATTGAAGGGAATAATCGCATTGGGGAGACATGGCTAGTGTCTCACCAACATGCGATTCTGATGAAGCGATCTCTGACTGTCTAGAAATCTACGTGGCACGAGTTCAACCAATCAAAGTTAGCTACAGGTGAACCATTGGTAGCTTGACTAGTGCCAAGACGATCAATAGAGCATAAATGAAGTGGATCCACTTTGCTTCAATGGATGATGAGGACATGTGAATTTAGTTCAAGGGGAACTTGATGCTGCTTCTTGAAAAAGGTCAACTTGTGGAATGGTCTAGAACAAGAGGAGTGCAAAGAGGCCATGAGTCACAGGGATAGCTGGGATGTTGGCTGGTAAAGGAGGTTTAAAAGTGGATAGCGAGAATACACATTTAATGCAGAGGTGACTCGATTAAAAGGATCTATGGGCAGATCTTTTTGGAGGTGGATTTTTTTTGTAAGCCCTAGGGCAGGAGCCAACACTCTTTTATATATATGGCATTTTTTCCTCTTTGTAAAGGAGTTCTTCTGATGCTTTTCGAAAGTTTGTGAATTTTTACAATCCTTTCTCAGATTAGCAAACTTTTGTAACTCATTTTGGAGCATGATATATAGAATTTACCTTGATTACCATTGATGGTTCAATTTTCCTTCTGGTTCTTGCAAAATATTGTGCATTTTCAGGTGATTCATCAAGCTACTTCGTAAAATATTTCCTTTTCCTTATAGCTTTTGTTTCATGTTAGCATGCCTTTCTTTGCAAAAGTAGTATTATGTAGGTTACAAATTGTGTTTACTCAATTGCACATGAGCTTTTAATTTGTGAAAAATTTTCTTTTCCTTCTTGAAAGTGTGCATGTCAAACCTGTTTGTGAAATACTTATGCATAATCTACAAAAACTTGTTGTGCAGTCCCATGTCCATCATCAGTATTCAACTGTAACCTGAGTGTTTCATTGCTCTTGTCAATTTGGTGCATCACCATAGGGTTTTATTTTAATTTTAAAGCATTCTCCTTCTCCCTTTTCCTTTCAAAATCAGTAGTTTTAGGTGATGACCCAACAAGGAAACCGGCCTTCTCCGGAGGTTCTTTTCCATTTTCAAGTGACCCACAACCTAGAAAAGTTCCCATGTTTCTCTGAAGTATCAAGCTCTGCAACTTGATAAGGGTGAAATTTCAGTAGATAATAGTTTTTGGCACGCCTGGTGGGACAGTTCGAATCAGAATAGTTTAAAGATTACATATTACTGTTGGTTTTTTGATATGCAACTAGTAAGTTTCAGGCATTTTAGAGGTAAACATCAACATATCATGGTGACTCTAAATTTGGGAAGTAGTAGAAAAGCCAATGCATTAATAAGGAATTCAGTATACTGAGAGATTTGGTGTCAACCTCAGTATCATTTAGCCTTTGAAGGCAGTTTGAACAACACCTAGCGACTCCGAGCTCAAATCTCCTGATTTCACAGGCACAAGTGTTGGTATGTCTCAAAAGAATCATTAGTTCTAAGTTTCTAGTTCTTTGAATGAAAAGATGTCAAATATTCATGAAGATGCTTACTATTACTCTCCATATCATGAGTATGTTGCTCCTATGCCTTATCAGTCACATTCAACCAACCATAATGTTGGTTTCCACACAATTTCCCTTACAGCAATAACTAATCAACATTTTCATCATGTTTCCCACCCTCTCAATCCGGTTCGGCCTTTGTTTCAATCAATATTTGATCAAAATCATCCCCAAGAGGAGGTTTCTGATGTTAACCATTATGATTATTTGTCTAATCAACCTCAAAAACATCCATACCAAAACATATTAGACCTTCTCCAACAGATTGACCATATGTTGTGGGATCTAAGTCAAGGTCTTCACAATATGAAGATTAATGATATTAGTAAGGTGCTTGCATGCCTATCTAAGATGTTGGTTGATATCAAGATGCAGCAGGGTACCGTTATGCAACAACAAGAAATGGCTGAAGAAGTCCACTTTTATGATCAAGAAGGAGTGGAAAAAAGAATCCAGTTTGAGGGAGACCTTAAATAGGAAATAGCTACTAAGGAAGGACAAATGAAGTTGTTGTTTACTCAGGTACAAAATACTCAAGCTTACTCAGATTATCAACACCAACTAATGGAGGAGTTTCAAAAGAGGTAACTTGAGGGGAGTTTCAAAGAGCAGAGTGTTGCAGCTAAGGAGGAGCAAACCCTTGATCAAACTAACTCAAGCTTACTCACCATGGAAGAGGCTAGAACTCCAAACCTGTTGCAAATGGCTTTGGAGGAGTATCAAATAACACAAAAAAAGGCTCTCCAAGATGATGTAATTGTTTTAGAACAACAAGAAAGCATTGGTGAGTTGCTAATTGGTGGCAACTAGCAAGACAATGGAGGCTTAATTCAAGAGGAAAATCCTAAAATTGAACCTATTTCTATCCTCCAAGGTGAGATTTTTGATGTTTTTGAGCGTGTTGTGAATAAGGAAGCCAATGTTCAGATTTTTGAAGAGTGGGGCACATGTATTATTGAACAGTTTTGTTCAACATTGGATGGAAAAGAATCAAAAGAAGTTGAGGATTATGATGATCTTGAGCAGCCACTTGTAGAGGTGTTGAAACTATAGGAGGAGCCTCATGAACCTATCTTACAAGATTATATCTGGTTAGATGAGCTTCCATTCTATTGTGCAAAAGATGAGCATACTAAGAAGGTTTCTATTTCTTCACCAAGTCAGCCACAAGGATTAGGTTTTTCTAGCCAGCAAGGTGATGAAGAGGCCACCCACGAAAAAGAGATCAACAAGGAGGGTTCAATCTTTCCCCTTTCCAAAGGTTGTCCAATCACATACCTAGCTCAGATGAAGTCCAATACAACACCAAGGACCAATCATGCACCTATACATGAAGACAAAATAGAAGATGGTATCCAAAATGCACTGGAAGTTAAAAAAGAGTATGCTCAATTCACTTATCTTCCCTTAAATAACCTTACATATGATCTATTTAAGGAGGGTAGTGAGTCTCTATTTTTTTTCATAAATTGCTGCAACAATTTATTAAACATTTCTCAGTGCATCGTCCTCTGGTAACTTCCATCATGCATGATAATTATTGCATATTGAGAAGAAAGGGCAGTTATTTCAATCAAATTTTTGAATGGTTTTGTTTGAAAAGTTTCTTACTAGTTAGTGTGGGGTAGGTTTAGTTGCAATTTTTAAATTCCCTAAGTGTTGTCCCAACACAGTAAATAGTTTCACTTTTGTAGTTTCCTATTTTCAATAAATTTCTAAGTGATTTGTTTCTTGAGTTACAGATGCGTTATAGCCATGTGCAAGGCTGCTCCAAGTCCATTCCCAAGTTTTCCCAATGACTCCATGCTTAATGGATAGACCTAGACTACTAGTTTTTATGTTTAGTAGGAAAACATCCAGCTAAGGTCGCCAGAAATGTTACCCAATTTTCACCTACAGGTTCAATTAGAGGAAATTATGTTTTAAATTCAGCACATGGATTAAATGTGGCTCCCATAAGGGTTGAGCCTAGCATGCAGGTGCTCTATTTTCATTAGGAAGGTCTTCATCTGATGCTAAGTCACAAGGAAGCCTATTGGAAGCAAGTCTCAATCAAATTTGGCACAAAACTCCTGAGGAAGAAAGTCGTTGAGACAAGCTAGATGTCTTGCCGACTGGCTGTTATGCTATATTCATTCGAAAATCCTCAAGTCGTTGAGACATTTTAGTCGCCATGAGTTTTTCTATCTCTCCCTGACCAAGGAAGTCTTGCCGACCGCTTCATATAAGGCTAGTCTCAACAAAAATATTTTTTGTTTGGTGTAATGTATGGCCGAATGAAGCGTCTTGGCGAAGGGTTGTGCCTTTGGCATAGTGTCTCATCAACAAGATGGGGGTCTCAGAGAATGGAGGTGTCTTCGGGGAGAAGTCTTCCTGATCGGTGGGATTCATGCTGAAAGTTGCTCAGAAGGGTGGTGTTAGGGTGAATGATTTGCTTCAGGATGATGTCTCTCCGATTGCATGAAGTCTTGCCAAAGGTTTATGGCCTCGTTGTAGCATCTTGCCAACTCGAAGAAGTCTTTCCGAAATGTTTGAACTCGGGGAGAATGGAAGAACTCGGTGAAAGGTCTTGCTGACTGAGTGATGTTTTCCCAACAAGAAAGGAGGTCTCGACGAAAGGTTTGAGTTCACTGTAATGTCTCAGTGACCAAGCAAAGTCTTGCCAAATGAAATGAGTTTGGTGAGAAGTTTTCCCGACCCGCTAGGGTCCTGCTGAAGTGGTCTCAGCTTGCCGAAAGTTTTTTTCCTTCGGCATAAGGTCTCACCGATAACAAAAGGTCTTGTTGACCAAGCAATGTCTCCCCGAAATGAAGTGAGCTCTTAGTTTAATGAGGGGGCCTTAGTGTGAGGTCTTTATGACCCAGCGAAGGTCTTGCCAAAGGGGATTGCCTTTAGCATAGGGTCTCGGTGAAAGTTGGTGCCTTCACTATGATGTCTCCCTGACCTGTTGAGGTCTCGGGGTAAGTTTTGGCGCTCGGTGTGAGGTCTTTCCGACCTAGCAAAGGTCTCGCTAGAGGGGATTACCTTCAGCATAAGGTCTCACCAATAGCGAAAGTCTCACTGACATAGATGACATCGGTATAACATCTGGCCGATAGAGCGAAGTCTTTCCGAAGGAAGTTGCATTTTTTGAAAAAAGGTTTAGTCGATGTAATGTCTCACTGACCGAAGGTGGTCTTGCCAAAAGGAAAGAATCTGTGCTCAGGGAAATAGAATGGTTTTAGGATGATGTCTTTCTGATTGCTGGAGGTCTCGGTGAAATGAAATGAGTTTAGGGGGAAGTCTCGCTGACCCGATGGTGTCTCGCCTAAGGATGAAAGGCTCAATGAAAGGTCTTGCTGACAATGGAGAGTCTTGCCGATAGCGATGGATTTTCCAATAGAAAGGAATATCGGTATGACCAATGGGAGCTCAATATGAGTTGTTGCCGACGGTCGTGAGCTATGCTGATAACTATTGAAGGGCATAATCACATTAGGGAGACACAACTAGTGTCTCACCGACATGTGATTCTAATGAAGCAACCTCTGACCATCTGGAAATCTACGTGGCACGAGTTCAACCAATCAGAGTGAGCTACAGGAAAATTGTTAGCAGCTTGACCAATTCCAGGAAGATCAACAGAGCATAAATGAAGTGGATCCAGTTTGCTTCAATGGATGATGAGGACATGCGAATTCAATTCAAGGGGCGCCTGATGCTACTTCTCAAAAAAGGTCAACTTGCGGAATGGTATAGAACAAGAGGAGTGTAGAGAGGCCATGAGTCACAGGGATAGCTAGGATGTCGGCTGGTAAAGGAGGTTTAAAAGTGGACATCGAGAATACACATTTAATGCAGAGGTGACTCGATTAAAAGGATCTATGGGCAAATATTTTTGGAGGCGGATATTTTTTGTAAGCCCTAGGGCAGGGGCCAACACTCTTTTTTATATATGGCATTTTTTCCTCTTTGTAAAGGAGTTCTTTTGATGCTTTTCAAAAGTTTGTGACTTTTTGCAATCCTTTATCAGATTAGCAAACTTTTGTAACTCATTTTGGAGCATGATATATAGAATTTACCTTGGTTACCATTGATGGTTCAATTTTCCTTCTGGTTCTTGCAAAATATTGTGCATTTTCAGGTGATTCATCAAGCTACTTCGTAAAATATTTCCTTTTCCTTATAGCTTTTGTTTCATGTTAGCATTCCTTTCTTTGCAAAAGTAGTATTATGTAGGTTACAAATTGTGTTTACTCAATTGCACATGAGCTTTTAATTTGTGAAAAAACTACTTTTCCTTCTTGAAAGTGTGTGCATGTCAAACCTGTTTGTGAAATACTTATGCATAATCTACAGAAACTTGTTGTGCAGTCCCATGTCCTTCATCAGTATTTAACTGTAACCTGAGTGTTTCATTGCTCTTGTCAATTTGGTGCATCACCATAGGTTTTATTTTAATTTTAAAGAATTCTCCTTCTCCCTTTCCTTTCAAAATCAATATTTTTAGGTGATGACGCAACAAGGAAGCCGAACTTCTCTGGAGGTTCTTTTCCATTTTCAAGTGACCCACAACTTCGAAAAGTTCCCATGTTTCTCTGAAGTATCAAGTTCTGCAACTTGATAAGGGTGCAATTTCAATAGATAAGAATTACTTCTTGTCATTTTTGGATGTTGTGGATATGGTTGCTGATATGTGGTTGTCATTGATGTCAACACTATTACCATTTGGTGCATTGAAGACTGTATATGTCAAGGATATTGAGAAAATAGTAAAAGAAAGTATTCTTGGTTCCCAATGGAACTGTACAGGTCAAGAAGGCGTTGTGTTTTGTACATTGAAGATTAGTTTATGTGGATTTAAGGGTTTAATGTTGAATGTTTCTAGATCATCTACTAGAAGTTTCAGAGGTGCTCATGAAGTTTTGAGTATGTTGTGGTCTAACAGTGTGTTGCTAGTCTCTATCAGTGTTCCTGAATGAAGTTTGTGTAATTCTTGTTTTCTTAATTGTTGCAGATGCTTCTCTATTGTTTCTTGGTGTTATGTGGTGTCTCTAGATCATTCTCTATCTTTGTGGTACATCCACATTATTCAAAGAGTTTGTGGTTGAAGATCTTTGTGTGCATGTTTGATTTTTCTTGTTCTTGGCTAGCATGTTGTTGATAGTGTGTTGTGGATCTTCGAGGTGTAAGTAATTAAATTATTCTTGTGTTGGAGATATTAATTTGGGTCTCCACTATGTTGTGGTCGACCTTGGTGGATACACATTAAAAGTTTATTTATAAATTTGGGCCGACATTACAAATATATTTTATTTCTTTAGCCGACGAAGTGGTGATAGAATTTCATGTAGTGGATATGTAAGGGCAATTAGTTCATTATTGAAGAAGATGATTTGTGTGCTCCTATGTGTGTATGTGAAAATATCATTTGATTGTTGAGTAGAGTGTGAAGAAGAATGTGTGAAGTGTGAAGAAGTTTTGAGCTTAATTGGAATTGTAATCAGGCTTGTGAAGAAGCTATTTTCACAGTTCACAAATCTTGGATGGTTTTAATCCAAACCCTATTAATTGACAATGAGTCCTCTTTTGTAATTGAGTAGTGAGCTCTAGGCAGTGTGCCTAAAAGCATGTGCATTCCCATTATTATTTCTTTTATACTTCTAGTAGAATATAATCTTGTGGACTAACATCCACCGTGGTTTTTTCCCTAACAGGGTTTCCATGCAAAAAATATTTGTGTTCTTTGTCTCTCTGATGTGTTGATTGTTTATGGTTAATTGCTTATTCATCAAATTTGAGATTAAGTTAAGATTAATAAGAAGAGTTTTAGTTTCTGTTACAACTGATTCACCCCCCCTATCAGTTGCGTGTCCTTTTTTTTCAAACAATCACATCAAATTATTCTGCAGATACATTTTACTCAACTTCACATATGTGGTGTTCAGTTAATCACCTTCGACAGGTACGCAAAGTACATAACCATAATTATCAAGGATTTCTAAACACTTTCATTATGTATTTCAATATTAAATTAAGCATGTAATATATTCATTACATTTATTTCCCTATTCTATAATCATACCTTTGCCTATCATGAGTTAAATTAAGGTCACTTCAAACCTTTAGTTGGAGGGAGGGTAATATATTAGCCATTTTTTTTCATTTTTCACCACCTAAAGCCAAATGAAAATAAACAAACATGACATGCAAACCATTTTTGTCCTCAATTGCACCTACCTTTTATTGTTAATTTCAATTGTCAATTCCCTAAATCCTATGGTTCTAAGATAAGTCAAACCCAAATTTAAACTAATTAAATTGAAATAGAGAAGGGAATTTGCAGTTACAGTACATCTGTAGTGAAGAGTGCATGTGAAAATAGTAGAGTAAGAGAAAGGTTTTGAGGGTGGTGAGGTTCAAATTAAGTTTAATTTCTAAGTTTAGAACATTGAGTAGGGGTAAAGTGATTCAATAATGGGAGGTGATGTTATTAGAAGAGAGTCATCAACACACAAATAGATATTAGAAGATGCATTGGTATTGCCTATCTTCACAAGGGTTGGTTGGCTAGATTACTTTCTAATGTTGACAGAGTTTGATAATGACATATCTAGGAGATTTGTAGCTACATTCTAGCATGATGAAGCCATTTTAAAAGGGTTCTCAGTGGATGCATTAGAAGGAGCAACCACATAAGTATCTAGTTTTCCTAGGACTGGAGCTGAATTTCTAGTTCGAGAAAATGCAGTGGCTACAAGAGAATAATTTTGTGAGCGAGAAGAAAACTTGGATTCATCATCCCAAGGTACAGAAATACTTTCTCTTCCATGGATTTGGGCCAACTGTGCTTCTTATGTTATTAGATACCTTACTTGTGATGGTAGACAAAATATTCTATACACTCTACATTTCAAATTACTGAGTCACCTTCACCATAATACACTAGTAAATATGCCCAATTACCTCTATAATATGGTATAAAGGATGGTAGCTAAATACTAGAGGAAAAAAAGTGATACAACTTTATCACATCACTGCTTAATAGCCCTATTAGTAAAAAGGAGCCTTAGGATCCAATATCCATAGGTATCTTAGGAAGAATTTGTGAGTTTGCAAGATATTAACAGTCTACTTGAGTCACCTATAGTATTTGAAACCATAGAACCACAAGTTGCGCCTATAAGAGGAAGTTCTCATGTTTAACCTATGGCTTCACCTACTCATAGCTAAGGTGAGCCTGAGGAGAAAAATGTGTCAGAATCTAGGCCACCAGTAGTAGAAGAAATCTCATCTTCCTCCAAACCACCTAAATCCAAGAAAAGAAGAGGTAGTACATCCACACCTTCTAAAACATGGAAGAAAAAGAAGGATATTCAAAAGGAGAAACCTACCCCACCATTGCGGTAAGGCCACCTAAAAAAGTGAGGTGTTATGAGGGGGAGTGTGGAAAAACCAAAAAAAGACACAAAGGGCAAGGAATAGACGAAAGAGGATGTGATGGTTGAAACAAACTTGAAAATAAAGGGAAATACCTATAGAAAATGTGCATACACCTACAAAGAGGAAGTGGTATATATCCATCACTTCTGATTCAAACTCGAAGGATGCATTTTTTTCCAAGAAAACAAGAAAGAAAACCCCAGATAGCCCTAATCATGAGGACTATGATTATACAAGGCATGGAAATGAATAGTTTTTAGAAAGAGAGGAAATTTTTTTAGAGGATAGAAATATTAGAATTTAGATCCAAGAAGCTCTAGAAAGAATTAAACAACTTGAGGAATTGGTGCAGAGTTATGAGAAAAGAGACAAAGAAATGGAGATAAAGATATAAGAATTGGAGAAGAAATTGCAGACATATGGGCATGGTGCAAAGTTGGACCTATTAGCACAACTGGCCATGATCAAAATAGGGGATAGAGAACTTACAACAGGAAATCAAAAACCTCCTACCACAAAAACCCCAATTTACCACACAAATTTATCTCTTGGGTATCAACTGTGGAAGTTCATTAATGAATTCTCATAGGAGAAAGAAAGTGGAGAAAGGAAAAGAAACTCTAATTGCAGATCACAACAAAGTATTGGAGGGGAAGCACATTGAATTAAGTAAATTGGTAGTCAAAATAGAAGAAATAGTAGATAAGGTTTCCCAAATTATCAAGTGCAAACCCCTAGATAGAATATATACCATGTTTCTCCAAGAAAAATTCTTAAGTTTTTAATTTAGTAGATTGATCATAAACAAGTCAGTTTCTATGAGTAGCAATCTTGAATTTCTCCATATTTTTGTTGATGCTACCCTAGATGAACAAGACCAATTTTGTGAGTATTAGATCTGCACAATTATGTGGTTACAAAGGATGTACAATGAACCCCTTAATGTTTGTAGGAGATTTGTAGGTAAGAGATTTAGCCTCCTATTTTAGAAATGAACAATTTAGAGGTGAACTCATGGAGGAGTATGAAAAAAGAGAAAAGTCAGTTGCACTTCCAGTGAGGAAAGAGTCCAAATATCCTGATGAGATAATAGATGAGTGGTTATTACTCTTGAAATATAAGGGTGCAAAAGGAAAGATTATAGAATAAGGATACAAGACTACAATAGAATGCAGATACTGACAGTTGGGTTAGTTCATAATTTTTATAAATATGTATAGGAAAGGTGGAACAATTTGACTCTAGAGCTACAATGGAAGGAGACTTGTTCAATAAATTACTTCATGTCTATGATTGAAAGAGTGTGTAGGTAAATAGATATTGATGTTTATCAAGCAACTAAATGGATACTATTAATGTGGATGTTAGTCATGCATAACACAGATAAAATTCACAAATAACTTTACCTCTCTTGAAAGAAAATCAAACTCTGGGATATAATTTAATAATCCCAAGGCTTTGTTAGTCAAGTCTTGAATATGTAAGTTTTACTCAAGGTTCATTGTGAAGCTATTTTTACAAAGGGACTTATGCACTTGATCTGAAAGAATGGTTAGATTCTAAAGATAATTGTTAATTTTACAAAATCCACCTTTAATTTGTGTTCAAAGATCTTTAATATGAATATATTTACTTATTTTAGAACACTTTCATCATCAAATTTATTATTTCATGAAATCAAAAGATTTGCAACAATATTTCATGAATTTCAAACAATTTTTTTATCACTTAAATAGATTTACCTTTAAGCATTCAAAAATTTCATAGAAACGAAATATTTTCAATAAATTTTCATTCATTCATCTATTTTTTGGAACATTTTTAGAAATTTAATCATCTACTCTAAAATAAAGCATCAAAATACTAAAAAATAAAATTTCTCCTAGTTCTTCTCCATACATGCCCCAAGATTTAATCAAATCAAAGCAAACCACTTTATACTTCACTATATTTCTTCACAACTAGGTATAAAATGATGCAAACTTGTAAAGGACGTTTTAGTTTGGACACCAAGTAGGTTTTGTATGCACCCTTAAACAATGCAGCATACAGTCTTGTTTGGCTAAACTAACAAAACCAACTATAAAAATACATGAGATAGGTAGCTATCAAATTGGCTTCAGTATTGATTAAATTTTGTGTATATGAGTTTTTAGTCTCAAATGATTAAGAAAATAGGAAAAAAGTACAAAACTTAGAGAATTTTTGGCCTTCCAACATCCACAAATTCTAAACTTAATGAAAATAAGACAACATTATTCCTTTAATAGAACACAAGGACTCATAAAATCAATTAAAAATGATGAATGGTCAAGATTCATCCTCAAAAATCAACAGTAGCAGATTAATCTCTTCACATGGGTGGTGTTAGTAAGTAGTCCCATTAACAGTCACTTGAATTCCTTGTAAAATGAACAATTGAACTTTATCAAATATCAAGTCATTTATAAACTTAATTGACATATACATTTAATTCATGACTTTAGAATTAAGTTTTAAAATGCATTAATGTTTCCCAAACATCAAATAAGTTCAATTCTAAACCGTATTCCCATGAAAATGTGATTTATTCCTATTTTAAACATTCATTTCTAGATTTTTTAATTTAGCAAATTTCATCAAACAATTATCCAAGTTTTGTTCCCCATCCTCTCAGCTTTCCATATCAGTTTGAAGTTTTAAACTTCATTAAGAAACGAGGGAGATATCGTCATTTTCGTGAAACTAGTTTTTTTCAAATTTCAATTAAAAAAAAAAAACTGGGAACTCTTAAAAAAATGGAAACTCTTAAAAACCTGGAAATCCATAAAAATCCTGAAATCCTTAAAAAACCAAAAATTGGGCACCGAGACTTTTTTTATTTGAGTTTGCAAATGCACACTTTTCTTCCAGTAACCCTATTCCCTACAAGCCATAATTTTTTTTATTTTAAAGTAGTTTCAAAAAATTCAAAAGGAAACCCCCATTATTTTCACATGCTCTTTCCATCCATGATAAAAAAAAATCAACTTTTTGAAAATTTTGAAAAAAAAGGGAACCAAGAACCAAGAACTTGGTGCACAATTTATTCCCGTAAGATAAAAACTTCTTTGAATCCGAATCTACTTATTTTTTTAGTATCCTCAAAAATTCCAAAAAGTAGCTCATATTATTTTTTTAGTGTTCTACCCATTCATGACAACATTTCAACTGCTAAGAATACCAAATTTTGGATTTTGAATTTATGATAAAATTTCAAGTGTTTTGACCATTAGGGTAAATGATTTTGAGGTTTGGTGGACCCAGAGAAACCACAAAAACCACAAGGAAAGTTAGACCTAAGCCAAAAAAAGAGGGGGTCCCTATTTTTCCAAAAGAAAAATGTGGTGTGTTGTGAGACCACACAACAAATAACAACAAAAAAAACAACAAATTTAAAAAATTCAAAGAAATAAATGAAAATTTAGGCATAAAATTTCTAATTTTAGTAAATCCCAACTTGTTATCTAGCCACATAATAGTACATTTAATAGAAATAACAAGGTTTTCAAAGGAACTTAAGTGTGTGCATATGATTATTCCTTTCCTTGAAAAAAGTAAGAAGATAGTAAATGCTTGTATTAAGCTACATAATTTGGTTTAACCTTTTAAGCCAACTTTGGATAGAGCCTTGCTACCAGTCAAGCGTCCATAGCCCCAACAAGGTTATCTCCATAATTCCCCCAAACATAGCTCTATTGCTAGCCAAGTGTCTATAGCCCCAATATAGATATTTGGATAACCTAAAGAGTTGAATTCTCTTTTGATATATTTTTTTTCTTTTTTTTTGATATTTCAATGTAAGCTCTTTTTTCAACTTGTAGGCAATGAAACTCACTATTAGGCTAGGAATTATAGTGGTAGAAAAGGAAAACCTTTAGATTTTTTACTCAATACAAACATCCAATACCCCCCCCAAAATAATTCAAAGAATTTTATAATGTGTGAGTATGTATAATTCCTTGAATGTTTCATGTTATTAACTATTAGGTAAACCTTCATGTGGCACATCGAATAAATCAGATTTACTAAAATTACAAACTAATAAAAAAAATTATTGTTATTTCCATAATTAAATAATTTTTTTAAAAGTTACAAGTTTTCTCCATTTAGACATTCTAGAAAAATAAGAACCTCCAAAACAAGCACAACCAGAAATAAAAATAAAAGCAACTAACCTACATCAGGAAAGCAGGAAAACTTAAGTAAAACCTAACCTAATTATATACAAGAAAATTATCTACAAGAACATGACCTCAAATAATACATATTTACACCCAAATTTATTTAGACAAAATGTGCAAGAGAATTAAGGCAACAATTAAGGTTCTCAATTTGGAAAATTTATCTTTATATTTTGAAAAATAATTTTCTGCCCTACTATTCTCATATTTATTGTATTAATCCCTAACTATTAGCAGTTAAGGTAATTCATCATTCTCATGGTTGATCCAAATGCAAGTTGTACTTTTAAAGTTTCCATAATTAAAATAATAATCAGAATTTATAGTAGGAAGGAAAGATACAACCTGGTCGATTTCATGTTCATGAAAACAAATTTGATTGTTTCTAGCCACTTCCTCATGCATTAAATTTGAATTTTCATCTTCAGGGGGACAGAGTTCATGATGAATCATCCCTTTTGCATCTTCAACATGCAAACAATTATATTCAACTTTCAACAATTTATTGTGAAGATCATATTTATCATTCGTAAAATCTAAAACATGAAACATCCATTTTCTTTATTAAATATGAATTAATAACATCCTTTTCAATATATTTCTCCGCTAACTTGGCTGTAATATTTATACAATATCTAAATGAAAAATTTCATCATTCAAACATGACATAAAGAAATCTTCTCTATTTTACTCATTTGACTGTAAAGATGAAACATCTTTTAACAAGTAAGATAACTTCCCTTTTTTAGCCTCCAATTGATTTGGAAGTTGCATTTTTATAGCAGCAGTGGAACTTTGTAAATCTTCAAATTTCCTTATCTTCATCACTTTTTGATCCTCAAACAACTTACTCCAATTTTTTGGTAAATTCTTTGACTGTATTGATATGCAACAATATTCCTGCAATGCATTATCTAATTTATAAAAATTAAATAATACATCATTATTTATTTTATTTGTTGTGACTTCTTTTGTTGTTGTTGCAAAATATTTTTCATTAATTGCATCCTTGGACTAATCTTCCACCTGTTCACATTTTCTCATATGATTATTTATATCAGCCACTTTAAAGAAATATTTTTTCATGATTCCAAACTTAGAATCAACTCTAATTTGATCATTTGAAGATTTCCTCCTATGCTCATCAATTTCCTTTTGTTGAATCCTTTCTTTTCTTTGAGGAGCTTCATACATGTACACTTCACTGATAGGAATTAATTCTTTCAAATCTAGATCTAATCTAGTAAAAAAAATTATGTAATTAATTTCACCATGATCTATTGTATTATGTATCCTACTGTTGTTAAATAAAGAAAAATCGAGTAAACATTGAGGATAAAGCTTCTTATTTAAAATTCCTTGAATGACGGGAATGTTAATCTGGAGATTATCTTCATAACAAGATTGTTTATACCTCTAATTTTCCATTTTAAGCTCAATTTTTTTATTTTCAGAATTTTTACTTTATTTAATTTTTTAGATTTTAAATTTTAAAGAGAGATCTACAATCTCATATAAAACTTTACAACTCTTTATTAGTTCTAGCATGTGCAGGCCCTCCTTCTAGCACCAATTCCTATTGATGTGGATGTTAGTCACACATAACACAAATAAAATTCACAAAGAACTTTACCTCTCTTGAAAGAAAATAAAACTCTAAGATAGAATTTAATAATCCCAAGGCTTCGTTAATTAGGTCTTGACTATGCAAGTTTCTCAAGGTTCATTGTGAAGATATTTTTACAAAGGGACTTACGCAATGGATCTGAAACAATGGTTAGATTCTAAAGATAATTGTTAATTTTACAAAACCAACCTTTAATTTGTGTTCAAAAATATTTAATCTAAATATATTTACTTATTTTAGAACACTTTCATCATCAGATTTATTATTTCTTGAAATCAAAAGATTTGCAACAATATTTCATGAATTTCAAATAACTTTGCTATGAATTAAGTAGATTTAGCTTTAAACATTCAACAATTTCATAGAAATAAAATATTTTCAATAAATTTCCATTCATTCATCTATTTTTTGGAACATTTTTAGAAATTTAAACATCTAATCTAAAATAAAGCATCAAAATTCTAAAAAATAAAATTTCTCCTAGTTAGTCTCTATGCATGCCCCAAGATTTAATCAAATCAAAGAAAACCACTTTATACTTCACCAAATTGCTTCACAGCTAGGTATAAAATGATGTGAGCTTTTAAAGAAGGAGGTTTTAGTTTGGACACCGAGTAGGTTTTGTAAGCACCCTTAAATGGTGCAACATACATTCTTGTTCAACTAAACTAACAAAACCATCTACAAAAATACATGAGATAGGTAGCTATCAAATTGGATTCAATATTGATTAAATTCTATGTGCATACAATTTTTTAGTTCAAAATGATTCAGAAAACAAGAAAAAAGAACAAAACTTAGAGAAGTTTTGGCTCTTTCGACATCCACAAATTCTGAACTTAATGAAAATAAGACACCATTCTTCCTTTTATGGAACACAAGGCCTCATAAAATTAATTACAAATTATGAATGGTCAAGATTCATCCTCCAAAATCAATGGTAGCGGATTAATCTCTTCACATGGGTGGTGTTAACAAGTAGTCCCGTTAACAGTCACTTGAATTCCCTATAAAATGAACAATTAAACTTTATCAAATATCAAGTCATTTATAAACTTAATTGACATATACATTTAATTCATGACTTTGTAATTAAGTTTAAAAATGCATTAATGTTTCCCAAACATCAAATAAGTTCGATTTTAAACTGTATTCCTATGAAAATGTGATTTATTCCCATTTTAAACATTCACATTTCTAGATTCTTAATTTAGAAAATTGCATCAAAAAATTATCTAGGTTTTGTTCCTCATCCTCTCAACTTTCCAAATCATTTTGAAATTTTAAATATTGTTAAAAAACTAGGGAGATATGGTCATTTTTGTGAAACTGGTTTTTTTCAAATTTTGGATTTTTTTTTTTTGAAAAAAATTCGAGACCCGAAAATCAGGAACTCCTAAAAAATTGGAAACTCTTAAAAAACCAAGAATCCATAAAAAAAAAGAATCCATCAAAAACCTGAAATCCTTAAAAACCTAGAAACTGAGAACCAAGAACTTTTTTATTTGAGTTTGCAAATGCACACTTTTCTTTTGGTAACCCTATTCCCTACAAGCAATAACTTTTTTTATTTTAAAGTATTTTAAAAAAATTCAAAAGGAAACCCCCATTATTTTCCCATGCTCTTTCCATCCATGATAAAAAATCAACTTTTTGAATTTTTTTTTAAAAAAAACAGGAACTGGGAACTTGGTGCACAATTTCTTCTCGTAAGATAAAAACTTCTTTGAACTTGAATCCACTTATTTTCTGAGTATCCTCAAAAATTCCAAAAAGTAACTCATATTATTTTCTAGTATTCTACCCATTCATGACAACATTTCAACCATTAAGAATATAAAATTTTGGATTTTGAACTTATGATAAAATTTTAAGTGTTTTGACCATTAGGGTAATTGATTTTGAGGTTTGGTGGACATAGAGAATGCAAGGCAAGCCAGACCTAAGCCAAAAAAAAGAGGGGGTCACTATTTTTCCAAAAGAAAAATGGGGCATGTTGTGAGTTAGTTTTAGGAATTATTTGTTAACAACAGTTTAGCTAGAAACTATGTTGTAGGTACTCGTAGTCATTAGCGCTAATTTACTTCTTTCACTATTATGTATTTCTATGATTTTCCAGCACATGTATAATATCTTTAATAGGATAACCTAGTTAATCTTAGGTCTTTGGAAGCACATATAGTTCCAGTGCCATCACAAGTTTGCAAGCATTGGTTGACAATTTAATGAAGTCTTTGCAATGTTGAGTGGACTATTCAAGTAGGTTATTCCTCTAAATTGTGTGATTTCCACCAAGTTTACAAGACACTAGTTTAGAATCTATATCTTGGAAGAGTTTTAAGCTATGGGAATTTGTGGTCTAATCATAAATTTTACATAGAACATCAAATTTGAATAGGAATGTGTCTATATCTTCTTTAACTAATCCATAGAAATTGGGCAAGGTCGAGGGGGTATATTCTTGAGGGTAGATGCTTGTTCTTGATTTTTGATTGGAAACTCAAATGTAAGAGGCTCTGTTGGATTGTTTACCTCTTTCTCTGCCATAATGTTAATATTTCTTATGGGAGTTCTTCCTAGGTCTAGAGTAGATACTGGTGTGAACGGTAGTTCTATATGATTTATTCCCTTAATTAGTGCTTCACTTATACTAGTATCTTAAAATTCTTCTTGATTCGAGGGGAGAAACCTTCCCAAATCATCTCTTTGCTTCTGCATAAAATAGTATTTTGATACTTAGCTAGCTTCTCATACACATTGTTTTTTTTTGTTTTTTGTTTTTTTGTTACAACAGGGTGTCCCCGCGGCCCTCCGCCCAGCGTCACCTAGAGGCGAGCGGGGGGGCGAGACTAGTCCCTGCGAGTGTTTGCAGCGCCGGCCACCACAACCACCAGGTAAGTACCGAGAGCAGAATCGAACCCGAGACCATGAGGAGCCATCCCACAGCCTCAAGCCAATCCCGCTACCCGAGCCGACAACTTCTCATACACATTGTTAGTGAGTAGTTTGAGGTTGATTTAAAAAATGTATACTAGTTCTAATTTTTATAATTGAAAACTTTCCTAATTTATCAAGATAATGTAAATAAATGAAAACACAATGAGGAATTTTGAACTTAGCACCATCCTCGCTAATAACACCAAAAATGTAGAGTTTCCCCTATGCCTAATCAAATAATGTAGATAACATACATATGACTTAATGGACCTACGAATCCTAAATTATGAAATCTATTGTCCTACGAGTGCTTCATTGAATTTCCAACCAAGGATTCATAATATTGAGATGATGTTGACATTATATGTGTAGCTAAGAATCTTAAACCCTACTAATCAATTGAGTATAGAGGAATGAACAAAATCAATTTCAATTAAAAACTACTTAACTTGAATTAACTCCTATATGGAAAGTAGGTCAAATAATACTAGCTATTGTAAGTAATTATAGTAATTGGTATGGGGGACTATTCCTACACAGACTGTAACAAATGACTCTATTTTTTAGCATGACAAAACTCAACTTAATTGTTAAGAGAATTCAACATAACATAAATTAGAAACTATAATTTAGTAGTTACAATTCACAATCTAACTAATAATCTAATCTAACATGGTTTTTGCAATACCTCAAGTAGCCCTTGCTTGAGTTATTGTAGTCTACTATGTTTCTTCAATTACTAACTTAGGAATTCATGAAACTGAAGTATCCTTCTATATTTTAATCTAAACATACACAAATATTCAGAACAAAGTATATCAAGACTTACATGCAATCTATTTTGTACAAAAAATATAGCTAGTCAGTCTTTCACAAGATCATCATATATAGGGTTTGTGAGAGCTCTCTTATTTCAAAACTAAAAACAAGCTATGAGCAACTATCAACTCTTCCAACCAATATTGGCATGGTATGATGGTTTAAAGGTGGTTTTGTTGTTCTTGCAACAAAGTTTCAAACCCTGTTGGGGTGGTATTGGGGATGAGGTCCCCCATTTATGACCTCATCAATTCATAGCTCTAGGTCAAAAACATTTACCCCTTGAATAAAAAACTATTAACTCTTCCAAAAATGTAGGAAGAGGATTGGGTCTTACCTATAACAGAAAGTGGAAGTAAGAGTGTAAAATTATGATAAGGACTCTACACCAATTAAGAATATTGTTATAACTAGGAAACATGCCTAATAGGGTAGACTTTATTACAAACTGCTATCCTTGTTAGAACAAGCCTTTTCTTCATCCCATGATTTATTGAAGAAATGGAATGACACATGAATATCCATGTTCACATCCCTAGACCATTACCTAAATAATCTTCAAGAAATATGCATGTGTTGTAGTTGATCTTTCCTTATAGTTTTGTTAAACCAACATCCTTGTAATGTGGGTTGACAATCCTTTTGCTATAGGTTGATAGGTTCTTCGCTACAGGGGTTAGTATTATTCCAAATGCATTTTTTAATTATTAAAAATTGCAAATAATCAAAAAATTCTATTAAATCCCATAGAAATTCAAAGATAACACACTCATTCATTAATATGATATATCATCTTTAATATTTTTTAAATACTTAAAGTATATAGAAAGGTTTGGAAATGTCTTTGAGACTTAGTAAAAATGAGATAAAAATCAGGAAACTAAAGCAAGGAACTAGAAATTTCTAGGGCTCATCATTCCCCCTAACTTGATTTCTTTCTTTTACTCAAGCAGCTTAGGGTCTCTAGTTGTATTGCAATGTAACTTCCCTATAGTCCACTATACTAGTGACTCCTTCACCTTGCTTCATGTAGAACCCTTTTTGTTATGTTATTTTCTCCCATCTAGCATATTGTGTTCCCATATCTCCCCTCTTCTTCCTCTACAATGTGTAATTGGAAACAAGAGAAGAGGAGGATGGAAATTTAAGGGGAACTAGATGATATTATTTTCAAGGAAGGTGGTGACATATTTGTGATCTTTTTTAATTGCTACCAAGAATTTGAAGACCGAATGGGGCTCCTTTTTCAACTCTGGTATTAATTCCATCCATCTATCCTTAGATAAGTTAAGTTATTATCTCCCTATTCTTGATGCTAGTTCTTGAAACCTTTTATAGTCCTTCTCCTTACATTCTAGAATCTTTTTCTCTACCCACCTTCTCTCTACTAGGTCAATCCATTCATCTACCATCCTTCTAAGATATTTTTCCTCTACTCTAATAAGAAGAGAAACTGACTTCTCCCTTTAACTGTAATTTCTTTATAGTTGTCCCCTCTTATGTTCCTTCCTAATAAATGAGGCCATTACCTTGATTTGAACATTTCCCAAAAATATAAGTGGGTTCTAGGTAGAGTCATAAGAATGCTTCCAAAACCAATGTAGGTGAAGATGGGGAAATAGGAAGGTTGTTGATTAGCTATCTAAATTGAAAACTTAAATAAAATATTTGCAAATATAGAGTGTAAACCCTAGCCAATGGTCTACATCTCAACAGTTGGACTATTTTTTCAACCATCTCCTCCATTTTTACTTATAATTTCCTAATATTTGCATCCTTCTTTTCAATTTATATGGAATGTGCTAATATCAATTCTATTTTTTCTTTGTCCCTATTTTGTTCCACAACTCAATGTCGAGGGTAACCACAATAGGGTCTCTAGGCATTCTTGGGGTTGAATTTTGGTTCACAGGTTGTGGAGTTCTCTATTTAATCTAAAAAATGACCAATTTTGTTAATTTCTCCAACACTGGCCCTTGTTTTTTAAAAGCATCCAACCTTTTATTCAATTCCTAAATCCTATTATCCAATCCACTTTCCCTTTGTTGGTATTCCTTAAGTTCTTCCAATTCCTTTATCCTCTATAGGGCTTCTTGAAAATCCTTACTCTCACCCTTCCCTTTTAAAAACAATTCATCTTCTTTTTATAAAAATACTTCTTCATCTGCCTCAATGTTTGAAACAAACCCTTCTTCAAAAACAAGGCTATTTTGAATTTTTTAGGTCTATGCTTTTTTCCTTGTTGTAAACAAGTCTTTAGAGTCATATTCTAAATTTCTTATCATATACATGTATTTCAATGTTTTAGACTATCCTTTATCATTGGGAACATTTTCTTATGGCAACTCTATTTCAGACTCCACTATAATGACCCTTTCTTACTGAGGATTGGACTTCCCTTTTGCAAGGCCCCTCTTTTTGAGAGAGAGTGACTACCTTTTTGGATGTACTAAACTCTTTTGCCTCATTTTTGGTGTAGAGGTAGAGTTCATACTTTTCCTTTTATGTTGCTTGGGCTTAGAAGCATTTTTGGTAGAGGTAGGGGTTTATGATTTCATAGATGCTACGTGTTGTTCTCTAGAAGCTATTGGTTGTGTTTCCTACACCCCTAGCTCTGTTTTCTCACCAATGCTATGGGAAGGTGATGTAATGGGTGAAGAAGAAGGTACAATTTCCTCTTCAGCAACCATGGAAGGATCATTTGCTTCTTTTCCCCTATCTATTTCCTCCTCCCCATAGCTCACAAGGATATCATTAATATTGTTGCAAGCTAAAGAGTCTTCCCAAGACATATTGGAGAATTTCATTCTGATGCTCCTTTTGATCAACAAGGTGACTAGACGATAACATGACAAAGAAAATTTATTTCTTTTTCTTTTATGGCATAGGTAACTCAAAAGTTTAAAATGCATTGTATATTAAAGAGACTACTTGCCATAATAGGTTAAATACTTAACTATATAAGAGGAAACAAAAGCCCATAACCAAAATTATTTATTTATGATGATGGAGAGGTGCAGAGTTGGGAGCTGGAATAGAGGTTTGAAATCTATAGACACAAGAGAATCTGAGGAATATGATGTTGATGATGAGGATGGGCTTCCTCCATTGGCATCTTGGCTGCATTGGTGGGGGGATGCTTCTTTTTTGGGTGAGCCTAGAAATCGACTCTTTGGCTAGCTTGTGTGGAAAAATATGCAACAAAAGTTTCTCTTTACTTGTTGATGGAGAGGAAGGTGAGCTTTGGGTTGTTGTTGGTGATAAGTCCATGGTTTTTTTTTATGTTGTTTCCTTCTGTGGTTGTTTTCCTAGTGGAGGCTTCTTGGTGGTTTCCTTTTTGTTGGGTGTGGTTTGTGGGTGGTTTGTGATAGGGTTGTTTTTGGTTGGAGTGTGCATTCTTTTAGACATTGTTGGGTCGGATGGAGTTCTTCATGGTTATGTCTTCCTTCTATTCTCTCCTTTTGTGGGCCTCCCTCGCCATGCTATGCTTTTTTGGTGCCCTCGTGGCTTTCATCTTTCAGCTTCTTGTTTGCAGTCCCCTAGATCTACTTGTTTTTTAGAGGCTTTCTTTGCTTTGTTCTTCTTTTATCTTGACTCTAATGTTGTGGGGGTCTAGATTAGTTCTATTGGATTCCTTGATATTGCTTGGAGGACTTCAGTGGTGTGTGGTTATGGGGGTTCCTTTTCCTATGAGGTGGATTGTTTGGAGGATTGGCCTATTTGGTGTAATGGGATGGCTTGGGGGCTTTCTATGCTAGCATGTTTTCTAACTTGTTTCTTCTGGGTTTCCCTTAGGACATATCTAATGTCCTTTTGGTGGTGTTTTGGTGGTATTTCTTACCATGTGCAAGAAATGGGTGCTCCTAGTTTTCCTTTTTTGGACTGGTGGTGCTTCTCTTGGGTTGGCTCTATGGAGATGTAGTCTATCTTTGGCTCTGACTGGTGTGTTGGGGAAGCTTGGGGGCTTTATGGTTTTCTTGTTGGGGATCCCTTGTCCCTCTTGGGCTTGGTTTTCTTCTATTTTCTTTGGGCCTAGCTCTCTATTCTTTTTGGTGCTTTGGTGTGTAGATTGTGGTTTATCTGCGGTTGGTTGGGTTATGCTTTTGGTGTTATCTTTGGGCCCAACTATGTGTTTTGTTTGAAGAGTTCCCTGCTTCCTCCTACCTATATCTGTTGCTAGGGCTATGTTGGGATGTGGTGTCTTCCCATCCTCCTGACTTCACTTTCTGCTAGGATCTATGGCTTGAGTCTTCTATTCAGGGAGAGATTGTTCCTTTTGAGGTGGATCCTTCTTCTATTGAGGTGGAGTTGGTAGTTGTAGTGTTGCTCAGTAGTTCTTCTCCTTTATGCTAGCTCTTATTGAGGTTTTGCTTGTGTAAGGAGGAGAGTGGTGTTTTTGAATGTTTTGGGTCTCATTTCATCCTCTCTTTTTGAGGTGGTCCCCCTCCTCTTGAGGTTGAGGTTGGGTTGGCATCCCTAGTGGGAAGGTGTTGTTGGGAGGATACTCTTTATAGTTTCGTAGGGTGTTGTTGAAATAATGTTGTTTGTATGGGGATGTTTTCTTCCCTAGCTCAACCTTGTACTGAGGTTGAGATTTTGGATAGGTTGTTTGTTTTTATTAGGAACTTTGGGTGCCTTTTTTTAATGATTTTGGTGTAATTTGGAGCTACATCAATGTTTCCTTTCCTAAGCAATTGGTATGGTGATGCCTGGCAGATGCAGGTAGGTTTAATGCTCACTTAAGGTTTACAGGTCCCAATTAAGATTTAGTTAGTGAGGGATCTTGTCCCTCTCTTGCTTTTTGATACAACCTACATAGTCATGTCATCTTGTTAACTATTGTTGCTATTTTACTACTATTTGTATGTGTTTTATCTTTTTGTAGCTTGCCTACCTTGGATAGGGCTACATAGCCCTTCAAAACTGGTTGTAATGGGTTTCAGGGCCCCATCAAAACCTGTTTTACCTCTAATAAAAAATAGAAGCCAATTACCATGGAAAGGAAATTCTTTTTGTACCTTATGCTAAGGAATCCAAATTCTCGCATGGTTGTGTGAAATCATTCCTTTCTATGATTGCAACAACTCTTATTGGAAATTCTTCTCCTATCTTGGGTAACCCAAAAACTTCTACTACTGCTGCTTTAAGGGCATCCACTCTCAACCCTCTAATTATAACCTCATAATTTTTGTAACATGTTGATGAGTTGTTGTGTCATGACTTCATTGTATTTAGTTAGATGGAGAAAATAGTCTATTAACCCATCTTGTTGAAATATTGGTAGACAGTATTGTCTTCAAATATTAGATGATGTGTTGTTAGTTCTGTTTTAACAATTTTTCCTCCCATTATGCAGTTATATAACCTCTTTCAAGTGAGGAGATGGAAAAGGTGATAAATTAAATAATATGATTATTTAGTTTAAGTAATGGGCTTACGTGAAAGGGATGTGTCCTAGGTTAATTAAGACTAGGTGAAGGTGAATAGTTCTAGGTAAAGGAGTGGTATCTATTGGAATTAGGCAATAGATTAGGTTGGTTTGAACTAGGTGAGATTGAATAGACCTAGGGAATATTTTAGGTGTCTACAGTAGTAATAGAGAGAAGGAGAGATAGAGAGGGAGAGAAAGAGAGTTTTGGTAATGGAGCCTCTCCCACTTCTTGATTCATAGGTTTTGGTTTAGTCATGTTTGGATCTTAGTTCTTGACATGGTGTGGGGGGCTTTCCCTCCACTCCCACATTTATTGCTATGGGGTATAGAGAGTTTGTTGTAATTGAGTGAGTAAAGAGAGGGAGGGATGGAGAGATAACTGAAGACAAATATATAGAGGTATAGAAAGGGAGAGAGATAAGTAGAGGAGGGAGGGAGGGATGGAGAGGGATACTAATCTTTTTTTTATTTTATGACAAACATTACGTGAGCATGTTATAGAATGCTCACATTATAAAACAAGTGCACTATAATGCACTCATGTCTATAGCTACCTTAGGTATTGCCAACCCTTAGGGTTGGAATTACATGTCAAATCCCAAAAAACATTTTTCCTATAAATTATAAAAGAGTGACTAAATCTCAAGTGCGCTCTCCATAACATTTGCACATCTTTCAATGTTGAGTTAAAAAAATATCACAATAATGTTGATCCCTCTCTTATTTTCTAATGACGTAATTTTTTCTACATTTTGAATATGTTAAGGTTTTGATCTTTAATTTATTTTTTAGTGTCTTCCTTTTTTCCTAAGAGCCTATGTATATTATTTTTATTTCATTTTTATCATTTCATCCAAATTTGAAAAAAATCACATTTTCACATGTTCTAGACTCGATTCTATGCACATTCAAAAAAAGATTTTTGATTAGTTTACAAAAAAATAAGGGGGAGCACATTCAGTTTTTCATATTTCCAAGATTTATCCACTTTGGAAATTAGTAAAAATATATATATTCATTAAAAATTAGCTTTAAATTAGGGATAAAATACATGGTGCTAGCTAATTTTCCACTGAAGTGATTTTTGAAATACTAAAAAATTAATGTTTTAATGGAAGCACACTAGATGCTATGTTATATTTTTTTTATAAAAATAAGAGTACTTTGTGTTCTCCCCCTATTTGAACACCTTAATCTCCACCATTTTCAAAACAAATTAGTAGTTTAGATTCAGAGCACTATGACTCTTGTTCTTATCACATCTTAAAAAAATTACTGTAACTATCTTCAATTTCTCATCCAATATCATTTTTTCTTGATTTATAAAAATAGTTTCCACTTAAGACCTCCTTTTGGTTCTTCATTTCTATGCACTTGTCCATTTTCAAACATGTAGAAATATTTATACAATTATTTATGTGAACTTCCTCTCAATAAAAACAAAGAGAAAAATAACTAGACTAATTTGGAAACTCATTTTCATATGTTATTTTCCTTTTCTTCTTTCCTCTTTAGTTTTTCTCCTTCCCTTGCAAAATGAAGTTGAAAAAGACTGCTAATACACTTGAAATAAATGAAAGTACTACATTTTGATCATTAAGAAACCAATGGAAATATAACCATCTTTGCATGTTCAAATATAGAAAGAAACAAATTCTTACAAACAAAAAATGACATCTCTAAAAGCACATATAATCCTAGTAGTGTGTGTGCATGAGTAACCTTTCTTAGTAAACATGATATGATATTTCCATCCATCTTGATTTATTTCCCTCTCCCTAATGATGCTCTCCTTGGTAAAGAGGGGGAACTAAATTTTATTGCATGCACCCCATTCATCCATAAGTTAGTCAATCCATTGGCCCCAACGTTTAGCTCAAGTGGTGTGGTTGCCCACTCTAAGTACATGGTAGTCTTCCCACCCAATTTCAAACCACATTAACCTTTACAAAATTGTGTAGAGGCCCTCATGGGGGCCTGAAGGTTATAGGGGATTACCTTGTTGGTCATCATGTTCATGTGAATGGTTTTCAGGCCAAGTTGACCCAAGTCATTGGGTTATCGATTCCTCTAGATATCAAAAAAAGGTAGTTAATCTATCACAATTATAATCATGTTTTTATTTAATTTAACATAATTCAAAATGATAATAAATTTATCATAATTAATGGCAGTATAAGAACACATTAATTTCATTCATCATTTAAAAACTAATATTTATATTCCATATACACATGGATACATATCAAACTAATCATATCATAGAAATTATATCTATTCCAAAATTTCACAACAAAAACATAATTTTAATTGCATCATCTAATATCAAAAATAAGTAATTAAATATAACATAATTTAATTATTCAAAAATAGGGTGCAACATGTATTTCATGGCTTTGAATGGATTAAGTTAAGAATTTTTTTAGGATTGCATTGATAGAATGTTATAAGTTAACTAATGGTTGGAGAGAAGATTGAATTTGGTGGACACAACCATTTTTATAAACATAACCATATGGAGGATATAATTTCATTAATTTACTATTCTTGAATATGTATTATTCTCCAATTAAGAAGATTTACAAACCCAAAATAGATGTCAATAATTTTCTCACCTAATGAACAAGAGAATTAAGCTTACTAATGTACTAACCATTTTTATGATTTCAAGATAATGAAGAGGATACAAATTATTGAGAATTCTTAGTAGAGAGTGATGATGGTTTGGTACCTTTATTAATTTCAAAACCAGTTTAACAATTGTATTTGTGTTATATATATATATATATATATATATATATATACTTTAGATGTTTTATCATAGATAGAAGGATCCATATACAAATGCAAAATTTTAAATTCCTTAAGATGCACATAATATTCAACACCATAAGGCATAAAAAAAATCCATATTCGTTTATGGGTTTGAGAAAATGATGCAACATGTTAAGTATATGTAATCACCATGATCATGTCTACAACTATAAAAATTATTCAATAAAATTACTAGTTAGAGAATTAAAATAGGAATAAATCATGAAATACTATGAAACTAACATAATTCTAAAATTTCAAATCAAGATAATATCATAGTTAATCATTTTGTAATTAGCAAGGAATAATGCTTTGACAAACTATGAAGCATTTGTAGAAATTCATATCATCATTCAAAATATTCAAATTATCATGATTCAAAAATAATTAAATATCATCAATATGATCCTCTAGTAAATCATCATCATCAATTTACATAAAATAAAAAATTTGCAATTATAATTGCATTCATAAACAAAACTATAGGGATGGTAGACTTGCCTTGCATTGAATTGTAGTTCATGGGTGTTTTTGGGTCTCTTTGAAAAATCACATTCATTATGTAAATATATTTACAAGCATATCCAACATCAAAAGTTATAAAGGCACAATAGATTCACATATACATATAAGTAATAATATAGATAAACTTTAATTGTGAAACTAGAACAAATTGATATTTAAAAAATGTAGGGTTTGAGAAATAGTTTTTGACCATGCTAACACCAACATAAATGGTTTAAATAATATGAATGGGGGAATAAAAAGTTGCCACAAAAAATTTTTGTCCTATCTAAGGCATAACATGAGTTGGCTATAATGTGCTCACGTTATAATGTGATTTTATTATAAAGTGAGTGCATTATAACATGCTCACATTATGCATATCATAAAGAGAGAGAGAGAGAGAGGTAATGAGATAGAGATAGGGGAGATAGGTAGAGAGGATATAGAGGTAGAGAGGGAGAGAGAGAAACAGGGGGGATAATAATAGAGAAAAAGTGAGATACACAAATAGAGATGGAGAGAGGGAGAGATAGATAGAGGAAGAGAGAAAGAGGGAGAGATATGGAAATATGGGAAGAGAGGGAGGGGAAATAGATAGAGAGATAGATATAGAGAGGGAGAGAGAGGGGGAGGGAGAGATAACTCAATATATAGAGAGGGATATAGAGGGAGAGGGGAGAGAGATAAATAGATATGGAGAGAGTGAGATAGAGATATGGAGAGATAAATAGGGAGAGATACGAAAATAGGAAGAGAGAGAGAGAGAGAGAGAGAGAGATAAAAATATATAGAGAGAGAGGGGATACAAAGAGGGGATATGGAGAGGGAAAGTAGGAGAGATATAGATAGGAGATATAGAGAGATATGGAGAGATAGAGAGATAGAGAGGGATAAGGAGATATATAGAAAGATAGAGATAGAGAAAGATATGGATAGACAGAGGAGGGGGAAAGGGAGAGATATAGATAAAGGGCGATATAGAGAGATATAGATGGAGGGTGATATAGAAAGATAAAGAGTGAGAGGGAGAGAGATGAAATATAGGGGGAGAGAGAGAGGTGGAGAAAGGATATATAGGTAGAGAGGGAGAGAGGAGAAGGGACAGAGGGATAGATACCTCAATATATAGAGATGGAGAGGGAGATAGAGAGAGATAGAGACATAAAGAGATAGAAAGATAGAGTTAGTGAAAGATATGGATAAAAAGAGATATAAATAGGAGTGAGGGAGATAGATAAATAGAGAATGAGATATTTAGTTAATAATAGATATAGGTAGATATAATGAGATGTATATAGAGAGTGAGAGGGAGAGATAGGGATAGAGGGGAAAAAAGTGAGAGAGAAAGGTAATAAATAAATATAGAGAGGGGATATATATAGAGATAGAGATAGTATTGAAATGGAAAAAAACAAATAAAGAGCACAAGGCTCAATATTACAAATTAAATCATTCATATTCAAGACACATTATTACATTTATTGGCATTATATAACCATAAAACCTACAACTACCTAACAACTAACTAACAACTAACCTCTACATTTATTAAATATTAATCTATGTTATGCACTATTTTCCAACACCTCCCTTTAGTACTAACATATGAATTTTTGTTCTATCATTGCATACATGGTTGTGTTCTAGTTGTTCATTTCCTTCATTCAATGATTGTTGATATCTTCTTAGATTGAATATCCGCTTGCAATTATTTGGGGTCCTTGCCACAAATTAACTTAATTTGTAACTATAACATTTTCCTAGCTACCAATCTATTTCTTTCTTCTTGTCATAGAAACTATAACCAAAAACATTTATTACATGGTAGATGCCTGTGCAATGATCCATTGCTTAAAATGTAGATTTCAGTAACGAACTACCTCCATTTTGTTACATCTTCCCTTTGTAGCCATTAGTGATACTAAGAATAGAGTCTCCATGACATCTTAAACTATGCCCACCAATAGAAAATCAAATGCTATGTTAATATCTATGATAGGCTTTACACGAATAATAAAAGATTTGAAACACAAAGCCAAATTAATCAGTTCTCTAGACCATCCTTTTATAATTGGCTTTTGCTCTACATTCCCTCCCACTTGAGCAACTAAAGAATAGAATCGATGGCTCTGTAGAATATTTAGCCAATTCTAATTCATGTCAAGACCCCATTCACAACAACAATAATGGATGATTAATCTACCATTACCCAACCTCTTTGATTTATTCTACATGTTGCTACAAGGCATGATTCACCCATCGATGTCAATAATCAAGTTATGGGTTTGAAAATGACAAAACCAAATTTGGATCTACAATAATAGGATATTTATTGAGATGATATTCACCCAAATATCAATGCAAACTTATTTTTCTCAACTACTTAAAATGACAATAACTAGCATTTCCATGGTGACATCCTTAAATATTTGAATATGAGTGGTGGAATACTAGAAATAAATGCAACTAAAATATAGATTTTTCAAATTTTTAGATATTTCAATGAACACGAACATAATGAAGTGAAAATTATGAATAGAGTGAACAAAATGGAAATAGAGAAGAAATGTAAATGAATGAAGGATGTCACAGATTTGCACATGGTCCACACTGCTCTTCTATTGACAAAATGTAAGAATGATGGATGGATATCCATGGCTATTACACGTGGTCTGCATTGCTTGGCCATTGTATGCACTTCTTTGGAGAGGAAAAAAAAGTGAATTGAAGGAAACAAAAGAGGTCCATAAAACCTTCTCTAATACCATATTGGAAATGGAAAAAATAAAATAAAGTGCACAAGGCTCAATATCACAAATTCAATCATTCATCTTCAACACACATTATTACATTCAGTGGCATTATATAACCATACAACCTACAATTAACCAACAACTAACTAACAACTAGCCTCTACATTTATTAAATATTAATAAATGTTATGCACTATTTTCCAATAGATAGAAAGGGAGAAATAGGGAGTGTGTGTGTATGAATGAGAGGGATATGGAGATAGAGATGGAGATGGAGATACATATATATAAATAGATAGAGAGGGAGGGAGAGAGAAGTATATATATATAAATACGAAGTGATACAGAGAGAGGAAGAGATAGGAATAGAAAGAGGTGGAGATAGAGAGATAGATATAACTTGAGAAAGATAGAGGGGGAGAGAGAGATAAAGAGATATGAGAGAGGGAGAGATAGAAAGATAAATAAAAAGATAAAAAGTGACATATAGAGAGAGATGGAAAGAGGGAGATTTATAGGGTTAGAGAGAGATGAATATATAAGGAGATATAGATAAAGAGATAGAGAGATATCCCCTGAGGTTTAGCTTAAGTGGTACAGTTGATCACTTTAAGTGTGCGGTATTTTTCCCACCAAATTTCAAATGCCATTAAACTATCAAAATGGGGTGGGGAGCCCTATGGAGGCTTAGAGGCTATAGGGGCTTTCCCTGTTGATTTTCGTGTTCATGTGAATGGTGTTTAGGCCAATATCATCCAAGTCATTAGGTTGTCGATTCCTCCAGATAGCAAAAAAAATGAGGGAGAGATAGAAGGAGAAATATGTAGAGATAGAGCTAGGGGAGAGAGATAGAGAGAGGTAAATAGAGATATAGAGGTATAGGAAGAGGGGGAGGGAGAGATATGGATGGATAGAGAAAGGGAGAGGTATGTAGAGATAGAGAGGGAGAGAGGAAGATAGAGATAGAGATGGAGAGGGAGAAGGAGAGGGAGAGGGAGAGATAAATAGAGAGATATGAGAGAAGAATAGAGAGAGATGGAGATATCTTTATATATAAAGATAGAGAGATGGAAGGAGATGGGAAGAGGGAGAGGAATAAATAGAGATAGAAAGAGGGAGATTTTGGTAGTGGAGCCTAATTATCTTCTTATTTTTTTACTCATGTTTGGATCCTAGTTCCTGATAGGGAGTGTGGGGGGCTTGCTCCCTCACTTGTGTTTCTAATGAATCCAAGGGATGGAAATAATTTTGGAGCCCTACTTAGTAGGGGTTTGAGGGTAGTGACCTTGAAGATATTTTTTAAATGCCTTGTAAAATAGAATAACAGTTGTATATTGTGAGGGAGCATTGTGTGACTAAGAGAGGAGACTGTGAGAGAGTGAAGAGGATGTTGTATAAAATGTGTTGTATGTTTTTTATTAGGAAAAATAGGTTTTTACGGGACCCGAAACCCAATACAAGAAGGTTTTGAAGGGACATAAAACCATTTACATTGCAAAGAAGCTGCTAGGAAAATAATCAACAAGCCATCCGCAACCCAACAACAACACCATTCCTAGATATTCAATATAAACTCAAGATACAACAAACAAGATTTAAGGGACCTTAAACCCTTTACAACCAATTTTTGACAGGGACCTTAAACCCAACTTAGATGATCAAATAAACCACCTGTATCATCCAAGCAACAACTAACCTACTACTCAAAAAATCTAGATCTAAGCCAAGGAGAACAAAGAACTTAATGATCATGAACACCAATAAATCCTTATGTCACAAAAGAACCAAAAAATCCAAAAACCCCACCTCAATATGGGTTATAGTAAACACAACTAAAACTTGTGAACCAACAACCTCCCTGCAACACCATCCCACCCGAAGAGCCAACCCAACCTCCACCTCTAGAGGAGAGGGCTCCCCTCTATAGGAGAGGATGAAATAAAACCCCTTCCCACAAAAACCACATCTCTCGTTCTTGTACAAGTTTCACCTCAATAGGAACCAGATTAAAAGATTTCCCACCAAAACTACAACTTCCAACTTCACCTCAAAAGAAGAGGCTTCCACCTCAAAAGGAACAATCTACCCCTCTAAAGGAGACACTAGATGTAGATCCTAGACACAATAATTTTCATAAGGAAGGGCTAACACAACATCCCTTAGCATTGCAAGCTTCAAGTACTAGCAGGAAGAAGAAAAAACCTCCTCTAACAATGCACATAATTGGTTTCAAAGAGAAAATAATAAGCCAAGCCTATCCATCAGCAAACAAGAACCAACCATAACAAAGATCATAAAAAAAACCAAGGTCACTTCCCCACCCCAAAGAGAAACGCATACATCTTTAGCCAATAAATTTTTTACCCCCCTTAACCATAAAAGATTCAAAGAACAAAGGGGGTTAAAATCACAAATCTAATGCTAAGGAACCTACATGAAAACAATCAACACAAATAGCATTGTGTTGTGAGAAGAAGCAACAAAAGGAGAGATGTATGGGCCAAAGACAACCCAAACCCAAAATAACCTTAAAGACCATTGCTAGCAACTAACAAGAACTTGCACATAGGCCACCATTAGCAATAGGTTCATGCTAACCTTTAGCACATCTGCAACACCAAAGAAAAACCCATAAAAAGGAAACATACCCCACCATTGAGACCCCTCCAAACTAGCAAAAAACTACCCCACCTCCGCTAGAGTAGAGAAAGCACCAAAAAAAAACCATCCTGCAATCCCACAACACCATCATCATCTTCAACATCATCAGATTCAAAGGCATCCTCTAAATCACCCACTCTAGAATTTAGACTTGACCTCATAGAATCTACGAATCTATCAAAAACCAAAAGAAAACTAGAAACACCTAGAACAAGGATAGAAGCATGAAGAGAGGTCCTAGTCATTAGCTCTCCTCCAACCTAACAGTAGCCATTCACCAAAAGCAGCGAACCAACCACAAGCATGACCCTCTAAGAGATGGAGGATAGGGAAGCAATATGTTGAAAGGGGTTGCCAAAATATAGTAGAGAAAACACCAAGACACAACCCACAAAAAACTCTAGAAAATGAGCCATGGAAGCAAAACCATCAGCACTATCCATCAAAACCCCATCCTCATCAACACCATTCAACTCAGAGTTCCCGCAAAGAAAATAATCTGCAAAGAAGCTAGAACCTAGCACAAAAATAGGGGAGCTACAAAAACCCAACACATCAACCAAAAAGAAGCCAAAAATATGCACAACATCCATGAAACTACCAAAAACTAGAAGTGAACTAGAGACACCTAGCAAAACTACATCATCATCATTTGGATCAAACTCTCCATCTCCCTCTCCCTTCGAAGATTTCAAACACCCACTCCCACCTCTCTTCCCGTTCTCCATATCTATCTTATTACATTACAAATGTGTTGTATGTTTTTATATAGATGAAATGATATTTGTTATTCTAAAAAATTTAAGTGTGTTATAATCCTTCCTAAAATTAAGTAATATATAGATATAAATATAAAAAATAGTCTAAATCACGTGATTTTAGACTATTTTTTATCTTTTTCCAAAACATGAGTGCATTTTTAAGAACATAAGAAATAGTCTAACATCAAATTATTGAGACTATTTTTTTTATTTTTCTCATAGAAAGAGGGAGATGTTGGTAGTGGATCCTGATTATCTTCTTGTTTTTTTTAGTCATGTTTGGATCCTAGTTCTTGATAGTAACATTCCCATTGTTCTACATAGTAAAATTTCCTATTTTTTATCCATAAGTGAATATTTTATGCATCTAAATATAAATATAAAAAATAGTCTAAATCACGTGATTTTAGACTATTTTTTATCTTTTTCCAAAACATGAGTGCATTTTTAAAAACATAAGAAATAGTCTAACATCAAATTATTGAGACTATTTTTTTTATTTTTCTCATAGAAAGAGGGAGATGTTGGTAGTGGATCCTAATTATCTTCTTGTTTTTTTAGTCATGTTTGGATCCTAGTTCTTGATAGTAACATTCCCATTGTTCTACATAGTAAAATTTCCTATTTTTTATCCATAAGTGAATATTTTATGCATCTAACCTTTAAGAGAAATAAAAAAATTCTTTTTCTTGGAACAATAAATGCACATTTGAACATATTTCAAACTTTCCCATTAAATACAAAAGAATTCCTTTTATTAATAAAAATAATGATGATACATAATTTTCATATGATATTTTATGTTTACATTTCCCATATAAATGGATACAAGATGCACACATAGCTTAAACAAGTTTATAGAATATATAAAGAATAAATGGTCTAGGAAGTCCCCCTCAAAGATTTGGCCACCAATTGATGAGGAGAAGCATCACTTAGCGCTTTTCTGCCAACCATGAACTTACTGCGGTCCCCCACACATCTGCCTAACTAGTAAGATGTCCCTACCCTTCAACGAAGAGATTGATTTGATAACCTCATAACAATAGCCTTTTCTGAGCATGGTTTTGTGTCTATACATTTCTAGAACTAAAATATAGTGGCTAACTCCCTATGTTTTTGTACATCTTGGCCTACTACGTAATCATGGATCATAGTGAAACTAACAATGTAAATAGTGGCTACTTGCACTAATTTGGCCAAATAATTCATCACCCAAAACTTAGAGTGGACATCTCTTATTCACACCCTTTCCTAGATCGATTTGGATTAATGAACATTCATACTCTATACCTAGGTTAACCCCCTTTCCCATGGATCAGACTAACCCCAGGATTAACACACATAACATCTCATTAAAAAATGACTTTACTACCAAGGTGATTCATAGAAACTTATTACTCTTAGCTATATAAATATGGTTTAGACATCTTACTTATAGTGATGACAACTATGTATAGCATAAATACACTTGCTTTCAAATAAACTCCCTTACATAGGGTACACACATAAATAACAACTACGATAGGTTCTACAACATAATGTACAACCAAGAAACATGCAATATTTTAACAAACATCAAAAAATATTCAAAACAATATTTTCTAACATAGTAACAATTCAAATTAACATTTCCAACATAACAACAAAGGTATAGAAACTAGCATTCCTGTATAATGCTTCCAATTGATTGAACTCCTTCCTAGAATGAACCCTCAAGTTTGATTGATATCTCCTCCAAGACCACTTGATTACCCTCTTCTAATTTCTTACTAAATCTCACAATAATCACAAATACGATATAGCAAAATAGCTCTCAACTCTCTTAATAAAAAATCACAGCAAAATAGCTTCAAGATAATCAGAATGATAAGTGTAGTAATAGGTAGAAGGATCACCTCTATTTATACTAATTTGTGAGCAACTAAAGGCTACAAACAAGTTAGTATTTTGACCACCTTTCTAGCCTCATGCAATGACTCATTAGTCTAACTCACGGGTTTGCAACACCTCACAATCCTCACCATTTAAATGGTTGATTCAACTTTGCAAATGAGAAAGAATGCTCAACACAAGTTTTCTAATTCAAATTCCTTTACAAAATGTTGTCAAGTTTGGACGTAACTAAGTCTAAACACTATTTGCAGTTTTATGTGTATTCAAAGACTCCTTTTAACTTACAAACACTAGCAACTATGACGCCACCTTTGGTATTTGGTGTCACCTTCATAACACAACCCTCTTGACATATTCTATAGTTTTCAAATAAGATTTAATTCCCTTCTAAAACATTTTTCACAACAACATTTTCTCCTACATGCTATGTTCTTTTTTTGACTTGGTCTTACCAACATTATGCACTAGTTCACATTCCACTTAAAGTTGTGCTTTAAGCTTAATGTGCTACACGATATAATATGTGATTTTTTGCACATTACTAACAATTTTCTGGTTTAGCCTTCACCCTATTTCTTCCCTACAGGGGTTCCTCTACCTTACTTGGCACACTCTACTTCCTAACAATGATGCTAAGGGTTGGGATATGGCAGCTGGGCTACGACTGGTGGTGGTTTGGGTGTTGGAGGCTAGGTTATGATTGTCTACGATTTGGATGTTGGTGGCTAGGAAGTGGCTATTTCTAGTTGCTATGTGTTGGAAACGGGTGTGTCTTGTGAGCCTTTAGTTCTTTGTAGGATGTGGCTAAGGATTTTGGCTTACTTTGGACTTTGACTGATGTGTTAGAGGTGTGGTTGTGCTTTCTAGTTTGGCCTACCCCCTATTTATTCCCTACTTGGGTTCCTCTTTCCTTACTTGTCTCACTCTACTTTCTTTTGTTCTGGTGCTACCTTATGGCTGCCCTTGTTCTTGGTGCTTGATAGTGGAGGTCTTTGGTTTGACTCTAGTGGAGTGTCTTGTGGATAATTATTGGTTTTTTTAGACCCTAACTAGCATGTAGGGTTGTAAGTTGCTCTTCATTGTCTTGCTTGCTATCCACTCTCTCTATTGGGGGTCTTTCCTCACCTTTCCATGCTTCTTTTTGGTACCTTTGGCCTTTTTTTGTGCTTGTAGTTTTTTTGGGCAGTGAGGTTGCTCTTCTTTGGGCCTTGCTTCGTTGCATGATGTGTCTCTCTCTAGCTCATGTGGGAAGTGTTTCTCTTAGTGTTGGGTGCTTGGGGTGGCCTTGGTGGAGTGGCTCTCATCCCTCCTCATTTTTTTTACTGATTTTGTTTCTTGGAAGGTTGTTGTGGTTGGTGGAAGTGGTTGATGCCATGGTTTTGATGGGTGGTGTTCTCTTAGATTGCCATTCTCTTTTTTTGAGCTATGTGCTCTCCCCCTGTTGGGTCCTAAAGTTTATTTTTCAAGATGGAGGTGTGTTTATTCTAATTTTGTGCTCCTACAAATTTTATGGCTTTTGGCTCAGATGTTTCTTCCTTCGTGGTCGTTGGTTTTAGAGAGCTCTATTTTCTCTTCCTTGCTCCAGTTAACTGACTTGTCAAAGGATGCTATGGTGTTCTTTTCTATGGGTGTAGTTTCTTCCCTTTGGATTTTTAGCTATGGTCTTCTTTGAAGGTGGAGATTGCTCCTTCAAAGGTGGAGTGCTCTTCTTTTGAGGTGGAGAGGTGGGTTGTGATTCTAGTGCGAAGTTCTATTTTCTATGGTTTTTGGACTCATTTCATCCTCTCCTATTGAGGTGGAGGCCAGGTTGGTGTTGTGGGTTGAATGGTGTTGTGTGGTTGTTGTGTCTCTATAGTGTTATTCTCTTATTCCTAACTCTCCTATTGAGGTGGCGAGTTTGGTTTCATTGGATGGTGTTGATAGGTGTTGTTTTGTATTCTAGCTGATTTAGGTTAATGATTACCTAGACGTTTCAAGAAGTTCATTGTTGGTTGATGCTAATAAGTGTTATGTTGTAGTCTGGTTGTTTCAAATTGATGGTTACTTGGTTGTTTTAGGTAGTTCTTAGATGTAAGTTCCCGTGTAATTGGTTGTTTTGGGTTTAAGGATCTCATTAAAACCTTTTCTATTTTGTGCATATTTGTGTATTCATGCAAGTTTTTTGATAATCTACCTATGGTTCACTATTGATTGTCTTTGTTCTATGCTTTTGCAGCTTGGTCTTTCTGTGTGGGTTTCGATTCCCCATCAAAACCTACTTGTTAATGGTTTTGGGTCCATTCAAAACCCATTTTTCCCCCTTAATCAAAACAATAATAATTAGTTCTTATCTTATGCACTTCAAAGTTTATATTAATAACTTTTAATTTTCATATATATATATATATATATACAAATTTATTATCAAGTATATCTATATAAATACATGTATATATATCTATATATATATATATAAATATATATCCATTTCATAAAGTTTACCAAATATATTTTGTTAACAAACATATTTATATAATAGATAAATATAATAAATAGTATCATGTATATATATATATATATTAATATATATGTTACTATAAATTTGTACATATATATTAATAAATATATATACTGCCTATATATATACATACACATAATTCTATTTCAATATCTTTATCAAACACTCAAACATACATTTCCATCGATTGACATACATACATGGGATGCATACATACATATATATGTGTCAATTTAGTGAAATTGATATTCCCATGCATATGGGTAATCCATCCATGATGATTTTATGCATATATCTCATTGGAACCACAATAAGCATACAAGGAAATATTGTCACATGACATCAAGACTTAATCCTACTTCCCAATCAAATAATTCACAACAAATATTACTTACCTTTTCCCAAAATTGACTTGACTCAGTAAGACCAAGGAAGACGTGAGTGTGTGAATGCTCAGTTAGGCTCATTAAGGGTTACCATACCAAGTTATTCTCCTAAGTGATACTTCCCCTCTCTTCTAGAGGTTTGAACCTATTCTTGTACTCAACTTGGCACATCATAACAGTACTTAGCTAAATTCAACATAGCCATATACATTATATATTTTATAGATAGAATAATTATAGAATAACAAATTGCATCAATCATTCATTCATCATATTTCCATTCAAGATTCATCTAACATATTCACATAAAGATTCATAAACACATTCATGTAAATATCCATAAAACACATTCATTTATTCAAGCAATTTAACCAAACAAGGTAATAGTAAATAGGTAATATCACTTGGGGTGTAACATATTCCCTCCTTGTGAATCATCGTCCCTGATGATTTATTAAATATCGACATGGTCATAGTATCAAACATCAAACAAAAATTATCCATAAAGCATCACATTACAAAACTTCAAGAGTTTTCAAAATCTAGCAAGACTTGTGGGAATTTTGGCTTCATCTCAACATAGTCTTCCCAAGTGATAGAATCTTTTACATATTGATCCCATTAGACCTTGCACTATAGAACCTCTCTATTACATAAGTGGAGCTTACGTGTTCTGACCACCTTCGGAGACTTGATTATTACCACTCCTAGGTCATGTGCTTGTGAAGCATTCCAATTAATAACATGGTTATCACTTGGTGTATACTTCTTAAGATATGAGAAATGAAAAGCATTGTGCATCATGGAAAGAGCTAGTGGCAAAGTAATCCTATAAGCTACAGGGTTGATCTCCTCAAGAACCTCAAAAGGACCTATATAGCATGGAACTAGTTTGGATTATTTTCCAAAATTGATTGAACTCTTATGAGGCTTGACCCTTAACAAAACCTTTTCTCCTACTGAAAAATTTATGGGTATCTGTTTGGCATCAACACAACTTTTCTACCTATCGTCATATTTTTCTAACCTTTGCTTAATAATTTTGACTTGCTCCTCCATTTTGGATAACATCTATGGCCCCAGCCATATCCTATCTTCTAGCTTATCCCAACTTATAGGAGTTCGACACTTCCTACCATATAATTCTTCAAATGGAACCATCTTGATTGTAAAGTGATAGGATTTATTATATGAAAACTCAACCAATGGTAGGTAATCCTCACATTTGTATTGTTAATCCATTCAATACATCCTTAGTAGGTCCTCTAACAATTTTTTCACCCTTTCAGTTTGTCCATCCATCTCTAGATGATAAGCAGATCTTATATTCAATTTTGTTCCAAGTGCAGAAAATAGGGTTTTCCAAAATCTAGACATCACATGAGCATCCCTATCAGATATAATCTTCTCAAGAATCCCATGCAATCTAAATATCTCTTGAAAAAAAAATTGAGCTATTACAAGAGCTCCATCAATCATATTTCCCAGTATAAATTGCGCTACCTTAGTGAGCTTTTCCACCACTACCAGAATGGCATAGTGTTTATTCCTTGACATAGGTAGTCCTTGCACAAAATCCATGCTAATGACTTTCCACTTACTTTCAAGAACTTCATGTGGATATAAAAGACCTGCAATGTGATGATGCTCTACCTTCACTCTTTGGCACTCTAAGAAACTTGCTACAAACCTTGCAGCATCCCCTTTCATACCCTTCCAAAAATATAATGGCTTTACATCATCCAAAATTTTGGTGACACTAGGATGTCTTGAATATGGTGCATCGTGAACTTCTTTCTAGACCAAGTTCCTCAATTCTCTAGAATCAGGTACATAAATTCTCCCTTGAAATCTTAATAATCCATTAGATTCAAGGTGATATCCTTCATACCTTTGATCTTGTAGATCATCTTTGAGTGCTTGCTAGAATTGTTCATAGAACTCATCAACCTTGGATTCTTGCAACACTTGACTCTTAAAGTTAGTTTGGATTGATACCATCAAGGAGATATGCCTCCTACGGCTTAGAGCATTGATAACCTGATTCTCCTTCCCCTTGATATAACTAATGTTGAAATCATAGTCAGATATCAGTTCTAACCACCTTCTTTTCCTTGCATTAAAGTTAGGTTGGGTAAAAAAATACTTGATACCATGGTGATCGGTCTTGAGTTCAAAGGGTTTTCCCAACAAATAGTGTCTCCACATTTGTAGCACATGAACAACTATTGCTAACTCTAAATCATGTGAAGCATAATTTTGTTCATACGGCTTTAACTTCCTTGAATCATATGTTGTGACTCACCCCTCCTCCATTAACACTGCATCCAATCCTTCTCCTAATGTATCAATAATAACAATAAAGTTACCATCTGGATCTAGTACCTTTAGAATCAAAGTTGTGGTCAACTTTTCTTTGAGTAGACCAAATTCCACTTGACATTTATCTTCCCACTCAAAATTATTACCTTTCCTTTGCAAAGAAGTGATGAGAAAATATATCCTTGAAAATTTTGCAACAAACTTATGATAATACCAAGCCAAACTCATAAAACTTTTAACTTTTGGTACACTCTTGGTCACTAGCCATTCAAGCATTGCTTTTATGTTTGCAGGATCAACTACAATCCCATCTACTAAAATTACATGACCCAGATATTGTACCTCTTTTTGGAAGAAGGTGAACTTTGAGATTTTCCCATACAACTTGTGTTCTCTCAATCGTTGTAACACTATCTCCAAATGATTATGATGTTCTTCTTCATTCTTGGAGTAGATTAAGATGTTGTCCAAGAAAACCAACACAAACCCATCCAAGAATTCTCTAAATACATTGTTCATTAGGTTCATGAATGTTGCTAGTGCATTCATCAATCCAAACGGTAAGACTATGGACTCGTAATGTCTATATCTAGTTCTAAAACATTTCTTGGAAATATCTTCATCCTTGATTCTTAGTTGATGATATCTAGAACATAGATCAATCTTTGAAAACACAACCACCCCCCTGCATTTGATAAAGAGATCATCGATACATGGCAATGGATACTTATTCTTTAGTGTTGTTTTTTTAAGTAAACAATAGTCAATACACAAGTGTAGTGTTCCATCTTTCTTCTTGACAAAGATTGTTGGCACTTGCCAGGGTGAAACACTAGGTCTTATTAACCCTTTAGACAATAATTATTCTAATTGTTCCTTCAACTCCATCAATTCCATTATTTCCATCCTATACGATACTTTTGATATAGATTCTAGACTCGGGACTATATCAATGGATAAATCAAACACTCTCTTAGGCTTGACAATCCAAGTAGTTCATCTAGAAATACATCTACAATTTTTTGTAGAGTAGGATACTTCTCCATATTTGTTTTCCCTATTTCCACCACTTCACCTTCTTCAAATTCTTGGGAATCTTGAGGTTCATAATACATGACATCATCATGAAGGATGACTTCCTTGTATTCAGGTCAAGTTTATCCATCTTTACTACAAAGATTTGACACCCTTTATTTTTCACCCTATACATTTGCATAGTTGAAATCTATTGTAGCTTCACTTATCTAGGTGTTCCTTGCAAAGACACTTGGTTGCCTAGACCATCTAATCATTCTATGGTTTTAGCATGGCAACTAACTTTAGCTCTATGCTTCAATAGCCATTTCATTCCTAAGATGACATCATAAGAACCTAAGGGAGAAATGTATAGATTCACCTTCAAAGAGAAACTTGGAAGTTCTAACCTTTCTTCAAATAGACATTGACTCACCACAGCTCTTGTTTGGTTTGCATACTCTACAACCTAGGATTTTTCCATAAAACTAGCCTTTCTAGATATTTGACTTTCTATTTTAGGAGAAATAAAATTTTACGTGGCACTAGTATTTATTAAAATTGAAATAGGAATTCCAGAAAAAGTACCTAAGACTTCTACCAAAGTAATTTGATACTTGGCTTGTCAGTTGTCTATTGCAACAAGTATCCTTTATTGGAATACAACTTGTTGTTAAGGTAATGGATTCCTATGTGATTGAGATTTTTTTAGCTTGTTAGGACACCAATTAGCAAAGTGATCTCCCCCACATGTATAACATCCTCTTATTGGTCCCCTATTCCTTGTAGGCCTTCTAGTGTTGTTGTTGAAGTGGTTGTTATAGTTGTTGTGGCTTCCTCTTTGACCTTTCCTTGGTTCATTCAAATTTTGTTGGGGTCCCTTATCTCCTTGCTTCTGAAAACTTTTCCCTTCATTAAGCCTTCTTGGAGCTTGATTATCTTGCATTGAGCTAAACTTATTTCTATTCCTTTCTTGATAGATTGAAATTGACTTAAGCTTTTGTTCTTTCTTAATAGATTTTTCATAGATCAAGTCCCTGGTTGTAGATCTTGTATGTCTACTTCACCACCTATTTGGGCATTAAGACCCATAATAAACTTCCTTATTTTGAATCTCTCATCATTTTGGTACATTGGTACATACCTCAAGAGGAGGGTGAACTTTTCCCAATATTCATTCACTGAAGAATCTCCTTGTTTTAGATTCTAGAAGCCAATGAGATTTTGATGTTAGAAGAGTTGTGGTAACCACTATTTTTGGAAAATATCTACAAATTCACTCCATGTTAGCCTCAAGGAACTGATTCCTAACTCCATTTTCTTATTCATCCACCAGTTAGATGCTTCACCTACCAATTGGAAAGCTCCCCATACGACTTTAGTGACTTCAGAGGAATTTTTAATCTCAAAGTACTTTTCCATGTCTATAAGCCATGCTTCGGCCACATCTTGAGTAGCTCTACCCTCAAACTTAGGAGGTGTGATTTTCTTCATGTCACCAGACAACTCATTGGCCAGTTCCTTCCTTTTAGTTCTATATGACTTTGACTATGACTCCTCATCTTCTTGTTCAATAGAATGGGTGTGATCACAAGAATTTTCCCCTTCCTCATTATTAGGAACTTATTCATCATTATTTGGGACTTCTTGTTCCACTCTTTACCCCTTCTTGTTTGAGGTTTCCTATCCTTTCTCTTGTTTCATCTATTATAGTCAATATTTGGTCCAAATTGGCTTCAACATTCTCAGTACCTTGTCCTACTTCTTGACTTCCCCAAATGTTAGTTCATGTCCTAACCATTTTTCCCAAGAACCGTTATACCTGAAGGTTTCATTTAATTAGACCTAAGAAAGTTTAATTTATGTTCCACAAAAATAAAACAACCATTCATATAAAGAATCTCATAAAGAACTTATACACAAGTTTTTCCAAAAGCATATTTTTATTTAAGATTCGGTAAGGATTTCAATATACTTGAGTTTACATAGAATGGCTATTTAGATAGTCTAGGGTAGTATATCCCTTTGATTCACTTTCTAATACATAACTTTGTGGAGTATAACCCTTAGATTTTTGGTCATTTATATCTTCAAAAGGATAATATCCCTCTGATCTATCCTCAGACATAGTTTTGAGGTAAATAACCCTTTGATTCACAACTTGTGGCTGTTACAATGACTTTTGCCAAAGGAAGAACTCAAGGATCCCTAAATAACATGACTAGACTAACACTACATTTTGAGGGAATGTCCCTAGAAAGTGACAAGGAGTCTAAATTTTTTGGAGAGACAGGAGATAATTAGTTGAAGTTGGCATCATGATGTAGTCGAGGATGGGGGTTTTTCAAACAACCCATCCAAGCAGCCATAACACCACAATCAACCTCATTTCAAAAAATGAAAACATTTACAACAAATTCTTAATGAAAAATATAACCAAATATTCTTCATTCAAATTGAATAATCTGATTTTTACATACAAATGTGCAACCACAAAAATAAAATATGCTATTGGCAATCCATAGGTTAAATTGAGATCAATTCTACAAGCAAGAATCACTACAAGTCCACAAACCCATCACTTTCTTCTCATCATTGCTCCTTCATTCCTTTGAATCTTCTAAAATAGTTTTTGGGTTTGATTAGCATCCTTCCTAGCATTCTAGATCATTTTTAAATTCTTGATTTTGATTCTGTATGAGAAAGTTATGCCATTTTTACTAAAAAATTTCCTCTTAGGTACGACTATGGCAATTTCCCTCTCCTAGTCAAACCTTATGAATTCCCTTGACTCCTTTCTTGGCATGATTTTTTCTCTTCTTGGAATATGCATTCAATAGAAATTCAAAAATTGTCTTCCCACCTCTCAACCCACTCTCTCCACTTCTTCCATGCCTTGCATCTCATTTTTTCAACAAATGCAAATTCATTTTTTTTAATAGAGTTACAATTTACAATAAATGCCCACTTAGGTGTTGGATTTTTCCTTTTTAGCATATTACAATTTTCGAGCATTTTTAAATCCACTAATAACTGAATCAATTAATAAATTGATTTTATTTTACAATCCCAACATCAAACCTTACTATGTTGGAGGAGTTGAAGATTTAATTAAATTGTGCCTACAAGAAAAACCAAGAAAAAATTCAAAAATTAAAATTAATATATTTTTTGATGTGTAGGATTGTTTGTGCACCTAGATGCTTTTGCATCAAACAATTTGGGTAAATGAAATTTTTCATGAGTGAGAACTCCTGAACATTTGAACATCTAGTCTTTGTTTATCATCCACCTTTCTTCCTTATCTACTTGAATTTTCTTCTTCTCCTTGTTCTAAAACTTCTCGTCTCTCCCTTCCCTCATCTTTCTCCTCTTTCTTACTCTCATGTAATTCATCTTGTTATACCAAATTCCATCTTCTCACTTCCCTTTATCATTCTCAACTTCTACTTGTAAATTGACATTAACAAAATCATAGAAGTCAATAAATTCACTTTGCACATTCCCTTCACCTATTCATTCTTCACTTTATGCTTCCTTTATTTTGTTTTCCTCCTTTCTTGCTGCAACATCCTTTTCAATATCCTCATAGCCTTCAATTTTAACCATATCACTTACATACAAATTAAATTCATCAAAGGATTCACAAGCTGCAAATTTTACCTTATCTTTCAATGCCATAAATTTTGCTTCGCCCATTGTCAATGCAAGCCATTCCTTTTCAACTATTGCAATCTGCATTAATAATTCATCTTCTTCTTTATTTTCTCTTGCTCTTTCACCTCTTTCACTTAAGACATTTTTTATGCATTCTTCTTCACATTGCATCCCAAAATTCTGAATCATCTCCACATCCTCATGAAGAACAAACTTTGTTGCAACTTGACTATTCTCTACCTCTACAACTTCACCTTCTTGTTTTATGACAATACTATCCATTACACTCATTTCTATATCCACAATTTCATTAAATTCCTTTGAAAGTAACATAACATCAAACTCATTTTCACAAATATCACATTAATAACCTTTTACATGTGTGTCTTCTTGCTTTTCTACTACTGTCCCAACTTTTTCTTTTCGATTATCTACTACAATCTTGCTACTCTCTTCTTCTACCTCCTCCATTGCACTCAAATGTGTCATTTTATTCAACATATTTATGTCTTTCCAAAGATAAATTTCAGCCCCAACTTCATAGTCACTTCAACATATTCTTTTATCTTTTCTTCACACAAACCAATGTCAATATCTTTAAACAATACCTCTTTCTCAGCTACAAATTCATTCCTCTCTTCTTTATTATCCTCTTCCATGACGATCCCTTCCTTTTCAATGCCATATGCATGAAACTCCACTGTATCCTTTTCTTCACCCACATCCAAAATGATGTTAGCACATAAAATAAGGAATTCATCTCTTCCCACCTTCATTTCCTCTATTCCCTCTCCTTTAAACAAATCTTTTGTTTTCTTTTTCTCCTCTTTCTTTCTCCATTCCTTCTTTATGATTCTCTTCTTTTATTGATTTTCTTTAATCACAATCATGTGGGTTGATCCCACATGTTATCATTTCCATGCCACTTTCATCATAGGTTTACAACTCTTCATTTTCTCTTTCTTCTTTTCGTTCTCCTCTTTGTCAAATCTTGGTTTTTCCTCTTTCTTCTCTTCACCTACATACACAAATTGACTTTCAAATACATTTTTTGTAGAAAAATAATGGTACTCCTTCATGCCCATATATTCCTCTTCAACCTTCTTATCTGTTGCCACTTCTACTGCTGCAATTTCATTCTTCTTTTCTATAATCACAAATTTATCAAGAAATTAATATATTTCCAAGGCTTCCACTCTAGCCTTCATCTTCTTTAATTCTTCAATAGCCCATTTTGTAAACCTCTTTTCTTTCCACTCTTCCATAGGTAAAATCCTCACATTCCTTCTCATCACCAATCTTGTCCTCTTCTTCAAAGACATCTTCAGAGACTCACAAGTCCCTTTGTAGTTACAAGTCCTCATTGCAACAATTTCTCACTTCAAGGTATCAACCCTCTACAATCATAGGTCCTCCCTACAAAAAATTCACTCTTTCTTATCCTCTATTGAATAGATGATTTCTGGAAGACACAAATCTCTCTCATACTCCTTCTACCCAGCCTTAACCTCTGCTAGAGGATAGAGTCACAAATCTTTTTCCATACCTGCAACAAAACTCACACTCACACATTTCAACAAACCCAAATCCTTCAATTTTCTCTTAGTACATATCCAAGAAAAATAGCTTATTGTTGCAGTACTTCCTATCCAATCTTCCTACTCTGATACCATTTGATGCAAACAAGGATGGGGGGTTTTGTCAAATAACCCACTTAAGCAGCCATAACACCACAAACAACCTCATTTCAAAAACTGAAAACATTTGCAACAAATTCTTAATGGAAAATATAACCAAATCTTCTTCATTCAAATTGAATAATCTATGTTTTGCATACAAATATGCAGCCATGTAAACAAAATATGGTACTGAAAATCCATAGGTTAAACTGAAATCAATTCTATAGGAAAGAATCACTACAACTCCATAAACCCGTCACGTTCTTCTCACCACCACTCCTTCATTCCTCTAAATATTCTAAAATGATTTTGGGTTTGATGTGCATCCTTCCCACCTTTCCAAATCATTTTGAAATTATTGGTTTAGATTCCATATGACAATTTTATGCCATTTTTACTGAAACTATTCCTCTTAAGTACGGCTCTAGCAATCTCTCTCTCCCAGTCAAACCTTCTGAATCCACTTGACTCCTTTCTTCGCATGAGTTTTTCTCTTCTTGGAATATGCATTCAATATCAATTCAAAAAAATTCTTCCCACCTCTCAACCCACTCTCTCCACTTCTTCCATGCTTTGCATTCCCTTTTTTTCAAAAAATGCAAATTTATTTTATTTTTAATAGAGTTACAATTTACAATAAATGCCCACTCATAGGCTAGATATGAGATTTTTCCTTTTTGGCATATTACAATTTTCAAGCATTTTTAAATCCACTAATAGATGAATCAATTAATAAATTGATTTTGTTTTACAATCCCAACATCAAACCTTACTATACTAGAGGAGTAGAAGATTTAATTAAATTGTGCCTGCAAGAAAATCCAAGAAAAAACTCAAAAAATAAAATTAATATATTTTTTGATGTGTAGGATTGTCTATGCACCCAGATGCTCCTGTATCACATCATCTTTCATCCTTCTCTTCTCTTGACTAATTTTCAAAAGGGCATGATTGAATGTCCCAATATTACTTAGCCAAATTGCATTGTCATGATTAGTTCCCTCAATGGTATGAACAAGGGCTTCTCTTTCCTTCTTGGCCCACAGGTAGCACTCATTTCTGACCATTGAATTTTTTGCAATCATCTTGAGATGAACCATCTTGGCACAAGAATTTTCCAACCATTAGACTATATAATGTTGGATTGGAAAATTAGCAAGAACATAGGTTCTAGAGCTAAACCTGGTAGCTCTGATACCACATGTAACATGCCCATTGTTCTACATAGTAAAATTTCCTATGTTTTACCCACAAGTGAATAGTTTATGCTTCTATCCTTTAAGATAAATAAAAAAATTATTTTCCTTTGAACAATAATTGCACATTTGAACATATTTCAAACTTTCCCATTGCATACAAAAAAAATTCTTTCATTAATACAAATAATGATGATACATAATTTTCATATGATATTTCATATTTAGAATTCCCATATAAATAGATACAAGATACACACATAGCTTAAACAAGATTACATAATATATAAAGAATAAATGGTCCAAAAATTCCCCCTCAAAGCTTTGGTTGTCAACTGATGAGGAGAAGCATCACTCAAGCACTTTTCCACCAACCACTAACTTACTACGGTCCCCTGCACATCTACCTAACTGGTAAGATGACCCTACCCTTCGATGAAGAGATTGGTTTGATAACATCATAATAATATCCTTTTTTAAGCATGGTGTTGTGTCTTATACATTTCTAGAACTGACATACAATGGCTAAGCCCCTACATGTATGTACATCTCGGCCTAGTACGTAATCACGGATTACAGTGAAATTGACAGTGTAGAACAATGGGCATGTTACATTGATGGGGGGTGTGGGGGGAATTTCTCCCTCACTTGTGTTTCCAATGGATCCAAGTGATGGAAATAATTTTGGTGCGCTACTTAGTAGGGGTTCGAGGATAGTACCCCTAAAGAGAGTTTCTTTAATGCCTTGTAAAATAGAATAACGATTGTTTATTGTGAGAGAGCATTATGTGACTAAGAGACGAGATTGTGAGAGAGTGAAGAGGATAGGATGTTTTTAAATAAATGAAATGATAAATTTTATTCTAAAAAATATGAGTGTGTTATAACCCTTCCTAAAAATTAAGTAATATATAGAGATAAATATAAAAAATAGTCTAAATCACATGGTTTTAGAATATTGTTTATCTTTCCAAAATGTGAGTGCATTTTAGAAAACATAAGAAATAGTCTAACGTCATGTGATTGAGACTATTTTTTTATTTTTCTCATACTACTAGCATGTTATACCTTGGAAATTACCAACCCTTGGGGTTGGATTTCCTTGTACATCTAACCCTAAGAGTTGAGCTTGCATGTCAATGCCCAAAGACATGTTTTGTGCAAAATATAGAAAAATACCTAAATGTCGAGCATTCTCTCCATCAGGTTTGCACGTATCTCAATGTTGATCTAGAAAAACACCATAATAAGTTGAAGCTCTCTCTTACCTTCATAGTTCCATATATTTTTTCTATATTACAAATATGTTAAGTATTTGATCTTTAATTTATTTTATTAGTGTCTTCTTTTTTGTTGAAAACTTATGTATAGTATTTTTATGTCATTTTTTATCCATTCATCCAAATTTGAAACAAATTACATCTTTACATTTTAGATCTATTTTATACACATTTTAAAAGCGAACTTTTGATTAGTTTCCGAAAAAAAATAGGGGTGAGCATGGTCATTTTTTCATTTTTCAAGATGTGACTACTTTGAAAATTAGTAAAAATCATATATTCATTAAAAAATTAGTAGAAAATCCAAGCATAAACTACATGGTGTTAGTTAATTTTTTAGTTAAGTGATTTTTGAAATACTAAAAAAAAAAAATTAAGAGGAGAACACCAAATGCTATGTTATATTTTTCTGATAAAAATATGAGCACTTTAAGTGTTCCACCTATTTGAACCCCTTATTCTCCACCATTTTTCAAAAAAATAGTAGTTTAGAAAGTAGATTTATAGCACTACTACTCTTGTTCTTGTCACATCTTCAAATATTGAGCATGACTATCTTCAATTTCTCCTCCAATATTATTTTTTACCAATTTCAATGGGGGAAAAGGCCATTTAAGACCCATTTTTGGTCCCCCATTTTATGCACATACCTAGTAACCATTATTAGGATTTCAAGATGATAAAAATAAATTCAAATTTATAGATTTTTTCACAAATAATCAAAATTTTGATTGCCCATTTTGACAAAATGGGTCAATATAATTTACTAATTAAAAGAGTTGAATACATAAATTTATAACTTGGAGACATCTCGATGATGGTTGAATTGAAGATTTCAATTTTCATAAGTAATTAATGTGTTATAAAAAATAGAAGAGAACACAAGCACGAATTCCATATAAATATTGTTCTTCTAGACATTTTGTTCTACATATACTACAATAAATTAGCCAAACACAAAAGAAAAATTACAAACTAAACATTTATTTAGAAAAATGCATTAAAATAGTCATTCAATTCGCTAATAAAATAGAGAGGCGACCCTTTGATGAAATGGTGGGGCTTCTTGCCTATAGAAGCAACAACCACTTGGTTCAAACCTTGTGGGATTGCTCTCTACTATGTCAACGATGGAGTCTATTTACCCTAGTGTTAAGGGGAGGCTCCTTGGTGAACTGGTGGGGCTTCTTACCTGTAGTTCCAACAACCAAGTCCCAAGCCTTAATATTGCTTAAATTTTGTGGGTGGTAGGGTAGGCGTGTCTCCACATCAAGCGGTGGAGAGACCGTGACTATTGGAAAACAAACAACTCAGAACCTGCTTGGCCAAGTCAGCAGCCTCACTACTTAGGTGGAGTTTCATGTGTGGGTTCTAGTGGTGGGCCAAAATTCCTATGACCACACAAAGGAAGTTGATATCATGTCCTCATTTTTAGGCAAGCCATGGGTTGGAAACCTAGGAAATCATGAGATAATCGCCTAGAGATCTGGGCTTTCTTGGTCGTAAACCCAATTGGCATCAAAGGGGAAATAGAATGCCAGTATTGGGATAGTTGGACAATGGGCAGACAATCTATTTGAGCACCTTGGTTAATGTACAATGTAATAAACACAAGGGAAACTCTCTCCTTTATACCAGCTGACTGATTTTTCATTTCACACATCTTCTTCTTCATTTGCTTTTTTTGCTCTACTTATAGTCATGGAGAAACACTCTAAATTTGTGGTGGAGGTTTCAACGAAGGAAATGGTTAGCATTGGGCATGACATGCCAATTCAACTCGACTGCAAGGTGTGGAAAATGTCTTTGAAGCACATCATCGACCAATGGTTGAAATAGATTCTCCTAAGGATCGACCCTTAGGTGGTGGTGGCGGTCAAAATGGTTTTGGGCAAAGAATTTCTACAGAATTGGGAGAGCTCCAGGGTAAACACTCACATCACTTCCCGCTTTCTCATGTCAACCCTAGACGTGAGAACCCTAAAGAGAAATGCAAAGGTCATCATTTGCAAGTTGTTTAAGAGAGATATTTTGAGTGGTTTGGATGAGGTGCTAAAATATTCTTTGTTGAGGCCGAGAGCACTGCAAGCTCGTGATTTGCCTCTAGTTAAGGTGGCAGGAGAAATCATACATGTATACCCCTTATTGTTGTCGAGCTCAAGGTCATGGCTTTATTTTTCCATCGCCAGATTGTGGCTTACCGGGTAAGCTTTTTGAAGAAGTTTCTTGGGTTGGAGGCAATGGAAGGTTTGGACGAATGATGGAGTTCGACCAATTTTCTAAATTGAATAGCTTCTAGCTTGGTTCTATGGCTTGGGTATGGTGGTGCACATTGTGGTTGGTCTGGTGGGGTTTAAAAGTTAATGTTTGTAAATAGTTTGGTTGTTTTTCATTCTCCCTTTGGTTCCTTTTGGTGACTGCCAATGGTTGGGGTTGGTAGTTTTTTGGCAGCTTGGCTTTGTAATTTTTTGGTTATTAGGGATTGGGCTACATTTTGATCATTCTCCCTACTTTAGTAGATGAATTGTAATATTTTTTGGTAGTTAATATGTAATCCTTCTCTTACGAATAAAAAAAAAATTGCTAATAAAATAGATAAATGACTGTCACCTCTAACTTCACAATGTATTTGACAAACAACTAATTACCTATTACCCATTAGGGTTGTGAAATAAAAATAAATCCAAGTGGTTCATTTCCTTAGTGATGTATAATGACCTAACCTTCCATTTATAGCCAAACAGAGGAGTGAAATGAGGAAATGTCTTACCAAACACTAAAAAAAAAAAATACTTTCTAAAATAATATATAATAGAGAAGAAATAGGACACCATGACACATAGAGGGCCATACCAACCTTGAAATTTAAGGTGTGCTACTATTAGGCCTCTTAAGACCTAAACCCCAAAATAAGCACAGATACACAATTGAGAATAAATGAGCACACAATTCTAGGTGGGTCATTGCCTTAGTGACGTATGGAGACCTCACTTTCCATTTATACCTAGATGAAGGAGTGAAATGAAGGAATGTCCTCAAACAAAAAAAAACATCAAATAAAAAATTACTAAAACAATACGAGATAGAGAAGAAACGAGCAATAAAACAAGAAACTAGGTCAGTCATTGCCTCAGTGACAGATGATGACTTCACCTTCCATTTACAACTAAAAAAAGGAGTGGATTGAAGAAATTCCTTCTTAAACACTAACAATAAATCACCATTGGTGTATTGAACACATGATAGAGAAGGAATTTACATAAAACGAGAAAAACTAAGTAGTTTATTGCCTTAGTGAGGTATGACAATATAACCTTGTAAAATGATCTAACCTTCCATTTATAGAGAAGAAATGCCTTCTCAAACACACTTATTTTTTCTCCTTTTATGTGCATTCCTTCCCTATCATGTGTTCACTACACCAATGATTATTTTTTGTTAGTGTTTGAGAAGGAATTTCTTCAATCCACTCCTTTGTTTAGTTGTAAATTGAAGGTGAAGTCATCACATGTCACTGAGGCAATGACCCACCTAGTTTCTTGTTTTATTGCTTGTTTCTTCTCAATTTTGTATTATTTTAGTAATTATTTATTTGATCTTTTTTTTTGAGAAGACATTCCTTCATTTCACTCCATCTAGGTGTAAATGGAAAATGCGGTTGGCATACCTCACTAAGGCAATGACCCACCTAGAATTATGTGCTCATTTATTCTCAATTGTGCATCAGTGCTTATTTTGGGGTTTAGGTCTTAAGAGGCCTAATAGTGGCACACCTTAAATTTCAAGGTTGACATGGCCATATGGATTGATTCCTCTCTTTGAATTTATGTAGCAAATATGATTATTATAGTTACGAAAACTCTACATAACCCTCTTACATATTGCATATCTAGGAGATTATTAGTTCTTGCAATTTATTACATGTTGGAATTCTAATGATGTGATTAAATGCTATGAATGATTTTAAGGAATATAGATTATTTAAGCTTGGCATAAATAATTGGCATAGACTAATTATATTATTAGTATGTAATTGTGATTGTTTGACCTAGTTGGGACTAGGAGTGATTCCTTGTCATTGGATTATTTGTAAGAAACAAGATATAATGAATGAATTTAGTTGAGTAAAAGATAAAGTCCAATGTGGTATTAAATTCTAGTTCAATGAATGTACTAATGGGTTTAATTTCCTTCACAAAGATATTATATGCGTTAGGTATTGGAGGCCTTCAAGAGTTTTCAAAACTATACAAAAAAATTGGTCACCAATCATATGTATCTATGAAAGTAAAGGTAACATTAATTGAACTAGAGATCAAATTCAAGTATAGGTGGTAAGTTCTATTCATAATATATGTTATCCTTCTTGCTAATAAGAAAATCGTTAAAGATAAGACTAGGAAACATTAAACCCAATGTTTATGAATTTATTTCATTTGATGATGAATTTAAATTGATTATATGAATTTATTTATATCAATTAAATTAAGAAAGTGATCTTAATGAGATTTGTAAAATTATGTGATTATTAATGATTCTTAACCTTGTGCATATTGAATATATTTTTATATACTAATTTTGTGGTTGGTGTACACGAAATAAGTGTCAATGGAGGGAAGGGAAATACATCAAAACCCTATTGAGATATGTTATTATGGATATCTCAAAATGTGATTGATATTCTTGGGAAAGAGTCAATGTGGTGGCTCCTTATAACTAAATTGTCTTTTATATTGTATATGCATAAAATTGGTCATGACTATTCATTCCTAACATTTTACGCAATTACGCTTGCACTCTTGCATTTTAGCATTTCAACAATAATCGTATCTTAGCAATAATTTGATCATAGCATAGCATACTTTTGCATTTTAGCATAGTATGCATTTTTAAATCTCATTCTCTAGTAGCCTATTTCATTGAGCTTGGTATTCCAAATATGAGAGTAACTTGAGCAAATGAAACTCTAGAGATAGAGAGCAATAAGATGACTTCAGAGAAGCTGCCATAAAACAATTTGTTTACTTGTTTTTCTTTTAGTTTCTTTGATCTAATGTTTTGTTGATTGTGTTTTGAATTCATTAGAATCATCATATTTTCATACACATAAAATGGCACCCACCATGGGGACCATGCCCCGATTTTGACATTTTCTGTAGCATATTTTGATAGGTTTCCACATTCTGGAGTTCGGTTTTCCAAAAAATCTTTCATTTTAGCACATCTGACATTTTCTGTAGCGCATTTGGGAATATAATTTTTCTATTTTTGCAGGAATTTCAGCACATCTAAGGATTGTTTCAATGCTTCTGAGGGTTCATTTAGCGCATCCGAGGGACAAAATAGTACATATAGTCCCATTTACTTAGCATTAAATCTGCATTTAAATTAAAGTGGCGCATTTAAGGACTGTTTTAGCGCATTTAAGAGTTGTATTAGTGCATTTAAGGTAGATTTTAGAGCATTAACTACTGTCATTTAAAGTTAAATCTGCATTTAAATTAAAGTAGCACATTTAAGGACTGTTGTAGTGCATTTAGGATTTTATGTAGTGCATTTAAGGACTGCTTTAGTGCCTTTAGGATTTTTTTGTAGCACATTTAGGGTCTGTTTCGACGCATATATTGTTTGTTTATGTGCATTTACTGTCTATTTCTGCGCATTTAAGGTCTGTTTTGGCACATTTAAGGTTTGTTTCAGCACATCTGGGTTGTAACACAAAAACAATATTTTGAGTATGATGTATTCCACAGACAGAATCTTTTCTGGTTTAAAATGAATCAATCTAGGATAGTCACCACACTTTGATCATGTAGTTAAAATGAACCCCATGTTTGTTGTGAAGCAACATCTTCACTTAGCATAAATCATTTTCATTTGGTGCATTAAAATGAATCTGTTTACTCTACTTGATTGTGCTTGAAAGTGGTAGGAAAATATGCTCTCACCCCGTGCAAACTAGGTGATCAAAAAGCCAAACCCACTTTATCCCTTTGTAACCCTCACGATTTGGTATATCAGAGTATCCTCTCCCCTTGCACATTCGTGCAATCCTGGGTGTAAGAGAAACGGTTACTGACTCTAGAAATTAGGCTTGCTTGGGGATTCCATCACCCCAACGCGACTCAAACTGGCAATGGAGCTAAAGCCAAGCTACCCCTGACCGGTATACAAATGTGAACCTTAAGGGAAAACCTAAGATTATGAGTGTGGATGTGTCATACAGACGGATTAGTACTCCCATAAACCTTGTTGAGCTTAACCTCTTCAAGCTGGAGTGCCACCTAATCGGTGATTAATCTCTTGCCCCATGTATGGCCACTCAAACAGGGGTCCCGAACTAAACACCATTGTGTAGTAAACCAAAAAACTTATATTTTCTAGTGCAACACCGGTCGATGTGAAGGAATCCACACTTTCGTAGTCTATAGTAGAGGTGATCAATCTGCCATGGGAGTTTCATGGGGATTGGAAGCTTGGTTGGCCTAAGAAGAGAGTGCACTGTAAGGGGGAGCATGTGCAACCAAGCTTCTGAATTCACACACTACCAATATGCGGTTGCGAAAACCTGTGTGGAATCTAGCAAATATTGTCCTGGCTTTACCATAGGATGTACTTGCTTTATCTGTGTTTGGTTAAATTCCATTTAATTCAGAGTGTTTGTTGTTTTTTCCACATTAATTCAGATAAAAGATCATCTGAAATGAACATGAAAAATAGCAATTGAAATCATTCAAAAACTGTTTGAATTTTTTTTTTTCATAAAACTTGACTTTCTGACATCTTTGGTCCAAGTAACATTCTAATATCTCTCCCATGCTTAGAGAGTGGAAATCAACAAATTTTGTCAAGAAATCAGTCTCCAAAAGGATGAAGAAGCCCAAGAAAAATTTAGGGTATAAGAAAACATTGCAAAAAAGAAAATTTGTGTACAAAAGTCGACATGTCTTGCTTCATTATCGTGGATTTCTTCATAGATACCAAGACTTTGTTAGGGGATTCACTGACGAGTATGCTATAGAACCTTTGGATTCTCGAGCTTATTATCAGAGATTAGCTCTATCTCAACAACATAATCTTAACCAACCTCTTGAGTTTGATAATATATCACAACCTTCTATTGAGTATCCTTCACATCCTACTCAAATCCTCTAGTGATCTTGAAATATTTTCTTCGAATACAAAGATCAAATCTTTAAGAGTGCACTTTCCAAAACAAATTTCTAATTATTGATTTGACTTCCCCAATGGGATTCTAACATCCTTCATCATCGGAAGCCATAATAAAAAAATTAGGAACATATTTGATCATATTATAGGATTCCCATCTTATCAGATCAAGATATCATCATTGTCGCACTTATCAAAACTATGAGCTAAGTTTAGAAGAACTCTTCAAAATCACATGCCTTTCTTCACAAGATCTCAATACAACAAATCAAGGGAGGAAACCCAACAAGAAGGTCATACCCAAAACACTCGAGAAGAAGGTGAAACTAGTAATCCCCTCTACAGTATGAGTCATAATTCACTTTTCAACAATGACATGGATAATAGAGAAGAGAATCCATTTCACAAGTACAAAGTCATGAATAAAACTCCTGTAAATAGTGATGATGAACTAGAGAATGAACGCCGCCTTAGAGAGGCTAAGCAAGATCACAAATTTTACAAGGCCATAGAAAAGATCTTGCAATGTGATAAAGAAAAATATTTCCTTTATCTAGTTGATCAAGGAGCTAAATTGCCACATGACTTTGATACTGATATTTTGAAAAACAAACCTGAAGAAGCACCCCTATCTGATCTTAGTGCTTTGACTCAACAAATTAAGGCACTTCAAGGACAAGTTAAAGAGTTACAAGGGGGAACCACAACAAAGAAATATACTCTTGAGGACATTTTTCCTTATCCTTTTGATCGAATTCTCAACATGATTCCATTTCCCAAACATTATGAAATGCCAAAATTTGATCGCTATAATGGAAAATAAGATCCAATCGATCACGTTTGAGACTTCTGAAACATGACTCTAGAGTTCGCTCATGAGGACACTTACTTAATGCGATTGTTTCCTAGGAGTCTTAGAGATCACTCTATGGAATGGCTATCAAAGATTACACCTCCCATCAAGAAATTTGAAGAATTAATCAATTTTTTTATATCACAATATGCTTACAACATCCAACAACAAATCACTATGATAGATATCTGCAAAGTTGTGTAAAAACCTAGAGAATCTTTTATTACTTTTCTTCAGAGATGGAGAAGAATATTCACTAGATATCCACGTCCTGTTCTTGAAAAGGAAAAGATGGTCACCTTCATTAACAACTTGAATTCATAAATGAGCTATCATTTGAATTTACATTGTCCACCCTCTTTTGAGAAACTGATCAAAGATGCTATAACCATTGAAAGTGCTTTGGTCAAAAGAGGAATAATAAAACTTGACAAGGACAACCCTAGCTCATCCAATCATCATAACAATCAGGACACATCCAAATTCTGGACTCGCAACAAGAATGTGGTGAATGATGGTGTTGTTGATGCAAATCATGTCTGGACTAAGCCATTTGTCCTTAGTACTCCAAACGCTCCTTGCCATAACAACTATAACAATGTCAATTCAGTCGCAAACCAAGGAAACAATCCTCCTCCTCTGAGGAACAATATAAATCAACATTCTACTCCCAATCAAGGGATTGCCAACAACCAAGGTTACCGAGGAACCAATAACAATCACAATTCCTTAGGGAACACCTTGAATACAAATCCACAAATATTTTCATTCTTCTCTAATAGAAGAACTTTCACCCCACTAGGTCAATCTGTAGAATCTGCATTCAAAGAGTTGATGGCTGAAAATGTCATTACATTTCCACCTCAACGAAACTATGAACCCAATGTGAAGCTTCCACCATGGAATGAGGCATAATATTGTGACTATCATCAGTGTAAAGGTCATCGCACAAATAACTGTCAAGCCTTGAAGAATTCCATTCAAGAATTAATCGAAAACGACACCATCACAATAGAAGGACATCAACAAACCAATGAAGACCACCAAGCTTTTCACAACCCTTTTCCCAACTATCAAAAAGGTGAGTCTTCAGGAAAAAGTGTGAATCATATTGATGATCTGATAATCAATCATATCTACACTGATGATGAATGGGTCAATGTTATTAAAGTCAACAAGAAGGTGGAATACAGATAAGTCAATGCAACAGCAAGGGCACAAGCCAAAGTGGTCTTAAAAGGTGCCTCTTCAAAATCCACTAGATCTCCACCTCAACACCAATACAACCTAGTCAACCAACTTCAGAAAATGCCTACTCAAATTTCTATCTTAGAACTCCTGAAGATTGCCCCAGCACATAAGGAAATTCTTGAAAAGGCCCTTGTTGAAATGACTGTATCCACTGATTTGGATGTGGATCAATTTCAAGCCATGGTAGGACACTTATCTTCACCCACATGTCTCTAATTTTCTGAGAAAGATGGCGCTTCCCGACTCATCCCCACAATTCATCATTGTATTTAGAAGTCATGATTCACAAGTTTTGTGTTAGATGCATCCTAATAGATGGAGGGGCTGGTTTAAACATATGCACCATGAAGCTGGTTCAAGCTTTAGGATTTTCTAAGGACTCCATTGATCCCAGAAGAAATATTACCATCAAAGCCTATGATGATGAGGAAAGAGCATCCAAGGGTCTAATCATGCTACCTATCAGAGTAGGACCTGTTATCAAAAATACTTTCTTTCAAGTATTAGACCGTGATCTTGCATACAACATCTTGTTGGGTCGTCCTTGGATCCACAAAATGCAAGCTGTCCCATCCACCTACCATCAATGTCTTAAGTTTCCTTATGATGGATAGGAAATCATGATACCAGCTAATAATTCAAAAATACTAACTTGTGCCAACCTCAAAGCCATTCAGGATACTTTGGTTCCTAACAATCGAGAAGCTCATGCTAGTACTTCTCTCAAGATTGATACACAAATCAGTTAGTTGACCAATAGTTTTGATAGGAAACTGGAATTCAAGGACCATGGAGGCGGGGAGTACTCTCTCTGTCTTTCTAATTTACCGACATCACCTCGGTCACATGGACAACCTTCCATAGCACAACATCAAATATCAACAACGTCAACATCGATGCAACAACCAACAGATCCAAACACAAAGTTTAATGGATGATTCATCGAGGAATTCCCCATGGAAAATCCTGATGATAGAGAAATTCTAAAATGGCTCTATAAAGATGAAGATGAAACAGTTCTTAATGTCAAATTACCAATAGATAGATATGGTAAAGGGTATACAATTATGCAGAAGATGGGATATGATGGTAATGGTCCCATCGGGAAGAGAAAAGGAGTAGTTGAACCTATTAATCCTCCAAGACTTGCTGCAAAAGAGAAAACTGGATTAGGTTATGATACTGCCTCAAAAGAAAGAACATCCAAATAACTGCATGACACCATCTTCACATTACAAGAAGGATCAAATTTAGGAGAAGCATGTTTGGCCACGATTCAAAACTTACTAGATACTAACTCCAACACAAAATCTATTGAATATGAATGGGATACCATTTACAATGATGAGTTATGGAGGGATAAAAAGGTTGAAGTGATACATAAGTATACCCCAACCCTAATCGAAGGAGAAGGGTCAGGGTCCTGAACAGGAGAATCTTAACCACAAAGTAACTATGATTCTAGTGATACTGAGTCAAATTTAAATGAACAAGACCATCACGAGAATAGTATCATCATTGATCCACCTCATACCTCGGATCCTACAGTCAACTCCATTATGACCATAACCATAGCCGACTTCACACAACCTAATGACTCACTACCGCTTATTCATCTTGATCTTATTGATTGGGATTCATCCGAACCTATCATTATACCTATGTTTCCAAATGGCGAAGCTATCATAAATTTCCTTTCCGTAGATGACATAAATGACTGTTCTGCCAATTATTTTTGACATAAAGTCTTTAATCAGGAGGGTGTCAAGTCTCCTAGCTGCAAAATTAAAAATCAAAAAGAAAGATCTAATGGTGAAAACCAGAATTTGGCAGTGTTAGATCAAACAAAAGAGAAAATAAAGAGCGTATTGGATGGCGAAAACCTTTTTAAGGCACCAGATGATGGGAATCTCAACACTCTCCTGGAGCACTACCATGAGCGATCGCCTATTTTGATTGAACCTACAAAAGCTATCAATCTTGAAACATCAGACAAACCAAAGATTTTACAATTAGTTGCATCCATGATAGAGACATAGGTACCAGAGTTCATAGAGTTTTTAAGAGCAAATCAAGTCAACTTTTCTTGGTCTTATGCAGACATGCCAGGTCTTGATCCTGATCTGATCATGCATCACTTGTCTATCAAACCAGGGGTTAAACCTATGAAACAAAAATTCAGAAAAATGCACCCCCATGTTGCATTACTAGTTAAGGAAGAACTAAGAAAACTCCTTGATGTGGGCTTCATAAGATCAATCGACTATGCTGAATGGATCTCTAGCATTGCTCCTGTATCTAAGCCAGATAAAAGTGTCAGAGTGTGCACAGATTTCAGATATCTTAATAAAGCATGTCCTAAGGATGACTTCCCATTTCCCAACATCGATACCATAGTTGATCTGACAGCTGGCCATGCCATGTATTCATTAATGGATGGTTTTTCTAGTTACAACCAAATCAAGATTGCACCTGACGACTAGGAGAAAACAGCTTTCACGTGTTCATGGGGAACTTACTGTTGGAACGTCATGCCTTTTGGTATAAAGAATGTTGGGGCTACTTATCAAAGAGCCATGACTACAATATTTCATGACATGATGCAAAAATTCATGGAAGATTATGTAGATGACATATTGGAAAAGTCATACACCAAAGAAGGACATCTGGAAATATTGTCTAAAATATTTACAAGATTGGAGAAATTCAAATTTCGCCTCAATCCCAAGAAATGTGTTTTTGGGGTTACATCTGGAAAACTCTTAGGGTACACTATTTCAGAAAAGGGAATTGAAGTAGATCCTGCTAAAGTTCAAGAAATCATGGAAATGCCTCCCCCAAGAAACATCGGTCAATTAAGGTCACTACAGGGATGACTCCAATCTATATGGAGGTTCATTGCACAATTGGCCAACAAAAGTCTACCTTTCACACATCTACTGCATAAAAATTTTCCTTTCAAGTGGGATGACAAGTGTCAACTGGATTTTCAACAAATCAAACAGTACTTAATGACTCCACCAGTCCTAGTACCACCAAATCTAGACAAGTTGTTGATCTTGTATATTGCCGCAATAGAGACATCCTTGGGAGCATTGCTAGCACAAGAAAATCATACAGGGAAAGAACGTGCAATTTATTATATCAGCAAAACACTAACAAGCCATGAACTCAACTACAGTTCCATCAAAAAGGCTTGTTTAGTAGTAGTCTTTTCTTCACAAAATTTTTGGCATTACATGCTAACACATACAATCAATCTTGTTTCAAAGATTGATCCACTAAAGTATCTATTAAGAAAAGTATCAGGAAGGCTAGAAAAATGGGTAATGATTCTGAGTGAGTTTTACATTCATTATTTTGATCGCAAGGAAATCAAAGGACAAGCTATCGCTGATCAACTAGTTGAAGCACCACTACAAGTAGACCATCCTATGCACATTGAATTTCCAGATGTTGATGTCTTTGCTGCATAATCTAAACAACAATGGTCCTTATATTTTGATGCCTCTTTCACTCAACATGGATCGGGGGTAGGCATACTCTTTGTCACCCCTCAAGGACACACCATTCCTTGATCATATAGGCTGATGTTTCCATGCACCAACAACATAGCCAAATATGAAGCATTAATCACTGGACTCAAAATAGCATTGGAATGGAGAATTACAGAACTACAAGTGTATAGTGACTCACAGCTAGTCATTAATAAGATCAATGATGATTATCAGACCAAAGATGACAAACTGTTGCCATATAAAAGGATGGTGGATGATTGCAAGAAGTATTTTGTGGACATCAAATTTACACAAATTCCAAGGATTGATAACAAAGTAGCTAATGCCATGGCTACGATTGCATCATTGTTACAACTCATAGAAAATCAAACTCGCTACGAATTTCTGGTGGAACAATCATTTACACCTACTTATGACACACCCAAAAGCCAAATCATTTTCCACTTGGTAGGATCCGAGTCACCTTGGTATGGAAAAATTTATGCCTACCTGAAAGATGATATCTTACCACCTGATTTATCCCGTAACCAAAAATGAAATTTCATCCCCCAATCCTCCTGTTACACTCTTATCGCTAACACCCTTTATCGCCATGGTCTTGATGGTACTTTACTTCGATGTATTGAACGTGATGAATTTGACAAAGTTTTACAAGAAGTTCACGGTGGAATTTGTGGTACTCATTTGAGTGGACTGACCTTATCCAAAAAATTGATTAGAATGGATTACTACTAGCCTACAATGGAAAGGGAATCATTTACTTTTGTGAAAACATGCTCAAAATGCCAAATTCATGAGAATCTCATTCATGCTCTTGCACAGGAACTACAACCGTTCACACCGACCTGGCCATTCTCTCAATGGGGGTTAGATCTAGTGGGTAAGATTCATCCTTCCTCATCAAACGGCCATAATTTTATCATTACAGCAATGAAACACTTCACCAAGTGGATTGAGGTAGTACCTCTCACTAAGGTAACCGACAAACAAATCTCATCTTTCATACTTAATTACCTCATTTTTCGGTATGGCATTCCCAATTCCATCATCACAGATAATGGACGACCATTAAAGAATCAGGATGTTGATGAACTTTGTGAAAGATTTCATATTCAACACAGGTACTCAACACTTTATTATCCACAAGGGAACGACCAAGTAGAGGATTCAAACAAAAAAATATTGAAAATTTTGAAGAAGACTATGAATGATTGAAGAAAAGATTAGCATGTTCAACTTAATCATGTATTGTGGGCCTATAGAATGAGTATCCAAATGCCAATAGGAGCAACACCATTTTCTCTTGTCTATGGAGCATAAGCCATTCTACCTCTAGAAGTCGAGATTCCATCACTTAGGGTATCACTGAAGGGTCTCATAACAAATGATGAGTACAGAGTTTCCCGATTGCAAGAACTGGAACTTCTTGATGAAAAGAGACAAAGAGCAGCTGATCATTTGAAAGCGTATCAACAAATGATGTCTCGCAGCTAAATCACAGAGTCAAGCCGCGTACCTTTCAAGTTGGTGATCTTGTTTTGAAAGAAAATCCATGAAATCAGCAAGACAGAGAGAAGAAAGGAAAATTTGAACTGAATTGGCTAGGTCCTTATCGCAGTCTACGGCTCAAGAGCATACGAGCTATCAACACCAAAGGGGGATCTGTTTGATGAACCCATCAATAGCATGCACCTAAAGAAGTATTACGTCTGAAATAGTTATCATCATCTAGAAAAAGTCCTTAAAAAATACAAAAATAGTAGAAAAAGTCCTGAAGAAATACAAAAATAGTAGAAAATGTCCTAAAAAAATATAAAAATAGTAGAAAATGCCCTGAAAAAATACAAAAATAGTAGAAAATGTCCTAGAAAAAATACAAAAACAACAAAAAATGTCTTGAAAAAATACAAAAACAATAGAAAATGTCCTGAAAAAATACAAAAACAGCAGAAAATGTCTTGAAGAAATACAAAAACAACAAAAAATGTCCTGAAGAAATACAAAAACAACAGAAAATGTCCTGAAGAAATACAAAAACATCAAAAAATATCCTAAAAAAAAGAAAAAGAAAAAAAAGGGGTCATAGGGTGAAAACCTGGCAACAGGCAGTCTATTGACATGAAAAATGCAATTAAAAAAATAGTGAAAATCTAGTAAACATATGCTATTTGTAGCTCTCCATCTATTAGTTCCTGCTTTGCACTTGGCTTTACAGCATTCATTTCATGCATTTTTCCATCATCTTAGAACCATACTAGCATCATGCTTCCATCATTTTCCTAGAGAGATAACGTCTTACCATGGCTTGATCATTGTACATTTCCATTTCGACAAAGTTGTGTCAATATTGGGGGAAAAAACATTGACATATTGGGGGCAATCAACTTTCAAGTTTTACCAAAACAACTCGACAAGGACATTGAATCAAATCATGCGAACAAACAATCAAATCCTATGAACAATATCCGATCATTGATATCACAATAGTTTTCAAGCGAATAACATATCATGACTCATATCAGGATGATCTAAAATTTGAATAATGGTTGGAATAGCAGTATTCTATTTTGAATGATGGTTGTTTAATTTTTGATATCATCTCTTTGGAGCACACTCGATGATGTACTGAACTAGAGTGGCAATGATAGAGAATGACTTTTCTTTGTCTGTTGTCTTGAGGTTAACTATTAATTTGGTGCAAATATGTCGAGAGACATGATTCCCAATGCATATCATTGACGACAGTTCCACGTTTGCATCAGAAAAGTGGTTAATATTTGTCTGTTTATGCAAGAAATGCTCAGGTCATCTCGGTTTAATTATACCTCGATACTTGTGTTTACTTGCTATATCAAAAATCATGAAAGTTGTACTCAGGTCATCATTGGTGCTAATTTACCCTCTGATACTTGTACATACTTCCAACATTTTAAAACGCTCTATGATGATTCAGGAAAAATAACAACAAGCTCAACAAATGGTTTGTTTCATTTCATTGCATTTCATTTTAGGTCATTGTACATATCTGCATACTGGATTTGCATCAGAGTTTTTGAAACATCAACGGCTGCCATGTCTCTTTGGACTATTTATGGAGGACTTTCGAATATTTGTTTCATCATCACCTTTCATATTCATATCATTAACATTTTATCATTTTCATATTCATTTTTGCATCTCATTTCTTACATCATATCATTCCATTTTTACTTCTTATCATTTCACTTATTATTTCTTATTTTATCATATCATTATTCTCTCCATATCATTTCATTTTCATTCATTTTTTTATCATTTCACTATCATTACCATCTCATTATCATTGCATTATAATTATCCTTTTATATCATTCATTTTCATTATCATTTCTTATTATCATTATCATTTCATATCATTCAAATTCTTTATCATTTCACTATCATTACCATTTCATTCTCATTGCATTATCATTTTGTTATCATTTTGCCATCCTTATCCTTTTGCATCATTCATTTTCATTTCATTTTCTCATTATCTTTTCATATCATTCAAAGTTCTTTATCATTTCATATCATTCACAGTTCTTTATCATTTCATATCATTCACATTCTTTATCATTTATTTCATTATCATTTCATTATCATTCAAAATCTTTATCATTTTGTTATCATTATTATTATTTTCATATCATTTTCATATTATATTTATCATTACATTATCTCATTACCATTTATTTCACTTATCACTTATTATTGCATTTCATTATCATTTACAATACATTACATTTCATCACGTATCATTTATCATTTTATCATACATCACATTATTATTTATTATTTCATATCATTTGTCACATTTCATTCATATCATCTTGTTAATCATCCTATCATTTTTTTTCATATTTAATCATATTACGAATTCATGATGCATATCATAATCACAAACATTCATTTTCCATCATATTATCATTTTACATTTGAAAATCCAAAAACAAATATTCCATACATACATATTCATATCATTTTCCAAAAACAACATTTTTCATAAAACATATCACATATTCCATGACATATTTTCATAATCATTTCATAAAGTCATCTACCTACATGACATCATTAGTACGCATCATCAATCATTTTTCATCATCATAACAACATCATATCAACTCATCCTGCATATCAGGTTAGTCATTAAACCATTCCCATGCATATCAAAATACCATAACATATAGAAATAAATGCACATCATATAATCATCTCATAAATGTACATCACATCATCAAAAATCATCACCGCTACATATCATCACTCATCATAAATAATACAAATGTCCAATGTCCAATGAAACTGAAAAGTCCAAAGAGAGATACATGGGATATGATCAAAATCAAATATACATGCTCCAAAAATAATATGCATGTGTGAAATACATCTGCATTAGCTGGTCGATGCCCCTGATGGGGCTAGTCCGAAAGGAGGTGGTCTGCTACTGGTACTTGCGTCAGGATCCTACCGAGGCCTGGTAACCCCTAGGCTCTGTGTATGTGCCTGTGACTTGCTCCTGGTCCTAGTGTGGGACCACGGGAATGACTCTCTGTGCTCAGGAGGACACAACTCCTCGTATCTGACACGGTAATACTCTGCCTCCCTCGCCATCTCCATGCCCTCGGCAATCACCTCTCACAAGGATGCACTCTCAACAGTACCATAAGCCTCTGAGCAACGCCCTCGGCCTCCACTACCCTCCGTCTAAATGCATCCCTCTCTACCATCAACTGGGCTACCTGTGGGTCTAGGGTAGGTACCTGTGCCTATACTTGTGCCTATGCCTGAGCCTATACCTAAGCCTGAGCTTGAGCCTGAGCCTGTGCCAACTGTGACTGTAGCTGTGCTATCACGCTCTATGCCTGACCTAGCTGACCCTGAATAGTTTGCACCTGGGCCTACAAAGTGGCTATATGTGCCTACTGAGAAGAGGACATCCTGATGATTGTCTATGGTTTGCCCCCAGATCTGGGCTGCCGTATAATCTGAGCACTGGCCAGGCTATCAAACCTCTACCTCACTATCCTCTTCGCCTCCCCTCTACCATCTCTCCCATCATCCCCATCATCTGAGCTGTCATCATCCCTCCCACCCTCCTCATCTCTACCACCCTCCTCATCTCCACTCTCCTCCCCCTTCTCTCCACCTACCACCTGCTCTCCGCCAGCCACACCCTCTTGTCTCTCCTCCCCTGGTTGTTGTACTACTATGATGGGCCCTGGCTCATCGGGGCATGTAAACCATGGGAACCGATGTGTATGAAAGTACTCTAAGTACTCATCGGACATCCCTGCATCTGTAATCTCTGGCATGTATGCCCATACCTCAACCTACAAGCATGTATACTCTGTATAAGCCACCTGGTATGTGATGCATCGGCCCCATCTAGGATCATCCTTGCACCGCCCATAGTGAGCAATGCCCTGTGGCATCCCCTGCGTGAATCCATACTATCTCTGAACCCGTAGTGCCAAAAATCACTTAATAATATATGGGGTCCATCCTATCATATACCAAGGTATACAAACATATGGCATCTCCAAATGATCTGTGTCCCAAGGCTCGCAATCTACATACGGCCTCCATATCACTGCATCCACATCGTCAAGCACACGTTGTTGGAACTCCAACTTGCCCAGCTTGGGCTGGACAAGTGCACCTGAATATGCATATATGTATGGCCTTCCTAGTGGCCTCACCCTAGCACATGCTAGTCTCATCACCACAATATGCTCCCATGCCCAGATCTGGAGCAGCGTCACACCACTAGCCAAACTCGTCGACCCTTGATAGACCACCTGATGTAGATAATGGTATAAATGAGCCAAAATGTAGCTCCCCCAGGCATACCTCTGTGGCTGAGTTACCATCCATTCCAGCATCCTACCCCATCCAACTGAAAATCCCTTCGACTGATGGTCCGGTCCAAGGAAGCCTTCGATAAATGTTTCCAACACAATAACTAAGGTTGGATACCTACTAAAATCCACCCAAGGCACCCAATATCCTGATATGGACATGTTGCCACAAATCCTCCTCAATGCATTTGTCCCTCCTATCTCCTTGTGGTCATAAACCACAAGGGCACCTACCACAAGAATCCCTAGAATCCTGTACATGTCCTGAGGTGTCACAGTCATCTCACCTGTCAAAAAATGAAAGGTGTTATGATCCGAATTCCACCTCTCATCCAGTGTAGTCAACAACCCTTTGTTGACTCGAATCCCTTGTGGGATAGTCAACAATGATCCCAGTCCACAGGCTCCTATCCACTGTACCTCTGCAGGAGTCAACTCTCCTATCTGATCCCAACATATCGGGAACCACTCTCTAATCTAGAGGTTTTCAAAAACCTCCTATTTTTGGTCATCACAAGGACAATTAATCAGCCTCATACCAATGACTCATATCATGTGCTCTATCTATCAAGCAAACCATATCAGTAACCCATATCAAGTGACCCATATCAGTGACCCATATCAAGTGACCCATATCAATGAGCCATAACAATGACCCATATCAAGTGAACCATATCAAGTGCTCTATCTAAGTGACTCATATCATGAAGTCAATGCTACATCTATCTATTTGACTATCAAATTTATCAAACATTTACTCTTTGTTTTTCTTTCATGGGAAGCAAAGTTATCAGCCAATCAGTCAATCAATCAATCAATCTACTCTTTGTTTTCTATTTTGGGGAAACAAAGTTATCAATTAATCATCTCATTTCTACTCATATCAGCATGATGGAAAAATAATTTCTCTATCTATTAACCAAGGAAGCAATTTACACCATCATTTTTCATCATCAACTGCATTGCCAAAATTTTCTTAGAAGCGCTAATTTGTGCCTCAGATGCGCTAAAACTTGAAAGCGCTAAATTTTACCTTAAAAGCGCTAAAACTCATTTTTCCTACTTGTGTCCCCTAAAAGCGCTAAAACCCTAGATGTGCTAAACTCCACATAGGATGTGCTATTTCTTCACGCGGATGAGCTAAACCACTATATGCGCCAATCTACACATCCTATGCGCTACTTCATACCCTAGATGCACTAGTTCATCCATATTGTGACCAATTCCTAGATGCGCGACTCTGTGCCCTATATGTGCTAAAGTTTTCTAGCCGGTTTTCAACCCTAAAAGCGATACTCTACACTTCATATGCACTAGAACACCTGATTTTATCCTACACCTAAAAGCGCTAAAGAACACCCTATATGCGCTAAAACAGAACCGCAGATGCGTTAAAACATTATTTTTGATCCTAAATCTGTGTCAAAAGCTTAAAAAAATTGATCAAAATTACAAAAATTCAAATCACAAAGGGTTTAATCGACTCACCAGTGGTCCATATGCTGCTGGTCTCTGAAATCGGCGGGCCCACTCGAATCTATGTGTGTGATATGGAATCAACATCTCGCTCAATCGCTGTCATAGCACAAAATTCACTGTAGTAAAAGGGTGCAAATGACTTACTTTTACCCCTTTTACCTTATATGGGTCATTTTAGGAGGGTTTTTGATGAATTTTCTTTTATTTTTCACCAGAGGCATCTTTTACATCAATCATTGTGAGTTAAATCACTGAATCACCATCTGAATTTCCTCATCCATTCGAAACTTATATCATCATCCATGATTTACCTCCCGAGGGGGCATCATTAGCATCAGCATCTAAAATGTATCAGGGGCAAAAAAATTATTTTCTTTGAAGCAATGTGTTTCACACATCACTTCAAAGAGGGGCAAAATGTATATGCATAAAATTGGTCATGACTATTCATTCCTGACATTTAATTAAATATTTATTATTTAATTAATTTTTCTAAAGTCTTCTACGATGTAATTAAATTTAATCAATATAATTATATTGTTCATTCATTTTCCTACTATAATCAAATAAAAAAAAATCATTTGATTATTTCATATATCTACTTAATTAAATTAAATAAATACATTTTATTTATTTAAGTTAATTATCATCTTTTGAATTTAATTAAATCTTTTTAATTAAATTTAAATATCTCTTTTCTTCTATTTTAAATTTTCTTCTAATTAATTAAATACTTTTATTTAATTAATTTTGTAACACATGTCATTCCTCCAAATTTAATTAAATATTTTATTTAATTAAAGATCTTATGCTTTCTTCAAATCATAATTAGATATTTCATTTAATTATGAAATCTTCTGATTTCCTCAAAATCTTAATTAAATATTTATTTAATTAAGAAAAATCAACATGCATTCATAAATAAATAATTGAATTGGATAATTCATTATTTATCTTTTCAGAATCTTTCCATTTTTCTTCTAAAAAAAGATGATTTTTAATCATCTCATCTTATCTCTTCCATGAAAATGGAAAAATCTTGCTTTATTCGATTTCTTCTATTCAGTCTCATACATCTTCGACCGTTCGATCTGTCAGGAATTATCACAGCCATTGGCCAACCCAGCTAATCAAAATCCTTGAAAAGCTCTATAAATACATGTGCGAATCCAAGCATTGGTTACACACAAACGTATACACAATTACGCTTGCACTCTTGCATTTTAGCATTTCAACAATAATCATATCTTAGCAATAATTTGTTCATAGCATAGCATAATCTTTTTAGCATAGTATGCATTTTGAAATCTCATTCTCTAGTAGCCTCTTTCGTTGAGCTTGGCATTCCAAATCTGAGAGTAACTTGAGCAAACGAAACGCTGGAGATAGAGAGCAATAAGATGACTTCAGAGAAGCTACCATAAAACAATTTTTTTACTTGTTTTTCTTTCAGTTTCTTTGATCTAATGTTTTGTTGATTGTGTTTTGAATTCATTAGAATGATCATATTTTCATACACACATATATTATTGGATTTTGTTGATTTATTTGACTTTGGAAACCAAGTGATAGGATGTGAAATTGTCATTAGGGCTAAGGGTTCTCTAAATTGTTGTTAATTGGTGATACCCATTTAATTTGATTTAAAAGTGTCTTAAGATGTTGACTTTACTTTATTTTGGTGGTTTTAAATACCTTAGGTATGCACTTAAGGATTAGGTTCACTTTGGACCCACAACTTGTCTCACAAATGAGTTTTGATCCATTTTATTTGAATTTTCCAATTGTGATGAAATTGGAGTTAGAGTTTTATTTGTTTTCTATTAGAAAGAATTAAAAAAAAAATTAAAAAAAAATTCTAAAGTTAGGATTCCACACACTTTTGGGTAGGTTTTGTTTCTTGTGTGGTTTTCTTTTGAATATGGTTTTTTTTTGGAAGGAAAAGAAGAGAGAAGAGTTGGAAAAGGGTTTGAGCTCTTAGTGTTTGTTATTTTTCTTATTGAAAATGGGTATGTGCAAGATCATCATGGAAAAAACATGCCCTTAAGTGGCAAAAAATTCAGAACAATCAGAGTTAGGCAACTTGATGTAAAAATTTGAATAAGTTATCTATATTATTTCAAAAATATGTAAGAATAGAATCTGTAGAAAATTGAATGTATTTTTTAAACTACTATGTTTATTTTTAAAAATATAAAATCTATTTGGTGAAAATTTGAAATTTCAATGTAATAGTACTTAAATTTCAGGGAAAAAAATAAGGAGTAGGTATCTGTCTGACCACCTTAACCACAATAAAATGATAATATTTTTTTATAATATTTTAGATATAAGTAGAGGACTCATGTCTAGATGTGACGCATATTTTTTTGTATTTTTTGTCCAAGTAAATAATTAATTATGAATTTTTTACTAGAACCTTTAAAAATATAAAAACTCGTATGTCTGACCACCTTAACTTGGTCAAAACTTCTTGAAATTTAGTTTCTTTTTTTTTAATCCTATAGTATGTGAAGCATAGAATGTGATGCATGCTTTGGATTCAAAAAATGTGATACCATTTGAAATCTATAGATGTTTTTCAATCAACCTATCAATTAAGACTTTAGTCATAATTCAAATAGAAAATGAATAATAATTATTTATTAAATTCAAAGTAAAGCATAATTTATATTGGTGGAAAGCTAAGAATCTCCTTTAAAAACTTTTTTCAATTCATAAATTTTGGGTAAAACAAAAGTTGTCAGCCACATACACATCATATTGTGACTTTTTGGCCCATCATGATCCTGCACATACCCAAATGGTTGTGGAAATTTTGGGTTGTGTATGTATATTTATTTTGGTTCATTGAGTTGTGAATGATTCTAAGTTGTGATGAGTTTTTGGGTCTTGAAAAACATTATTTGTAGGTTTTGTGTAACATTTTTTCTCAAATTCTCATGGAAGGTTATGGGATGTTTTATATCAGTGAACCATGGGCTTTGGTGTTTCTCCTTGCTCAGTGGATGGCTAGAGCCATGTTGGATGGGTGGAGAGTTTGTTCTCTTCCATTGGAATGATCTTCTTAGAGATACCAGTATGGATTTTCCAAATGCAATAAAATGAATGTCTCCTTAGACCTAATGTTGAGTTCATTATGAAAGGTGAATGCTAAAACAAGGGTTAGTAACTCACTCCTATTGAGAAAGGAGGAATGTTAAAAAAATAGGTTGATGAGGGGATAGAAAAAGTTGTTTTATGTTGTTATTTGGTATCTCATTGGTATTCATCCTAAAAAAAGTTGAGAGCTACTAATCTCATACTTGATGTCATAAAATGTAAAGCTAGAACATAAAATAAATAAATGAAACTCTATAGCTCATCTTGTAATGGAATTTGATAAAATGCTACATAAATAAGTTAGTAGTAGAAAAAAAGGGGATGTGATAGATTTTGGAGGAATTGCAACAAAAATGTGTAAGCTAAGCACTTCACAAAATAGATTAGTATATGTATAAAAAAATTTATCTCTACACTATCTTTTCTTCACTCAACATATTAAAGTCTACTCATTTTTAGATTTCACAATATCCCTGTTGAAAGTTGTATTCCTTCATCCAAACCCATTGATTTATTAAACCATTTGGGATAAATCATATCTTTTTTTCACATCAACAAATATAGTGGTATATGAATATGTAGAACTTAAGAATATTGAAAATGAATCAGATTTTTTTTAAAAGAAAGAGGAATGAAAAAATAAATGTGTTGAAAACATTACTTTACAAATCTCCTAATTGAAATAAAATTTGTATTATATCATTTTAAAATATAATATTGAAAACACAATTTATTACATGTGTTAAAACCTGCAAAACATAGTTATGGTTGTCTAAAATGATCCAATACAGATAAACGAAAAAATAAAAATAAAATGAAAATTTATTTAAACATTTATAAAGGACAACCTGTCATGGGAAAGAGCATAGCCCTTCTCCCAGTCATTCTTTCCTATAGGAACCGTGGCCCATGAAAGTTGTGCCCCTCCCCTCTTTTCCATAAGACTTGTTGGAAATTGTAACCCAGCATCGCCACACCCTCCCATTATCTCTAAAACAAAAAAGGATTAAAATATAAATATGTAGGGGAGAGGGGCCCATAGTGGAGCACCCTAACTTCGTGTTTCTCAAAATCTGTGGAAATTTCAAATCACTCCCAATTTTGTACAATAGTTTATTTGGCAACTCACATGCTTCTATATTTCATTTTAGGGCCACATCATCAAATATGATGTCATATATCAACATCCTTTTTATTGAGGTATCCAAAATGACCCAAAAAATAAAGTGAGACTGATAGTGGTGCATTAAGTCATGTTATATTGGTGTGTTGATGTGGCATCACATGATTTGTCAATTTGTGTACTTTATGGATAAAAAGTGTTTTGTAATTGGATATTAAGGTGCTCCACTATGGGGCCCACTAAGGACTACTTCTATTCCCACTATTGGACCATGCTCCATTATGGAACCCTCTCCCCTATTAAGCATATAACAAAATGAAATATAAATAAGGGTTCCAAATTGCTATTTTCGGGTATCGGGCGCCTTCCACCTATATAGTTTTGAAGCTTTAACATGCATGTTGTAAGAACCCTCCTATCCTTGCTATAGGTTTCCAAATGCAAATGATTTATTTCTTTTTTGTTTTTGAAAGATATGTGAATTCTTTGTGTTTTTTTTAAATAAGATGCCAAGCAAAGCAAATGCATGAAAGGAAATATACACTAATTAATATAATGAAATAAATGAATGTAACAAATTGGGATTTCATTAATAGCAACTTATAATGGATGTCTCCACATTTATTTTCATTCCCAAATGATATCTCAAAATTTTGCAACAATAAAGATGAACCTGGAAGTGATCAATCTACTCTTTATGAAGATTTCTCCAACCCCAAATTGGCTGCAAATAGATGGAGTAACCTAGATGCCCAAAATAAGATAGAAAGCAGCCTTCAAAGATATGCATTTTTGCCTCAATCTCACACGCCTAGCACTAGAGAGTGGTATGGCTGACAATAGGTGATGGTACAGCCTAGGAATGGACTAAAAGTTGTCGAGCAAGAGACTCTCTTGATGATCTCTATCAACAATAAAGTCTTTTATATTTTTTGAGGATAACCCCTCAACATACTTGCAAGAACTTCACAAATCTGCACAATGTTGACTTTTGGATGAAGCCAATTTACTAAGCAATCTTTAGCTAATATCTCACAACCTCAAAATGCTAATCAATGAAGATACCACATTCTCCATCGTCAAGAAAATACAAAAATCCTAGGTTTCTTCTTCTCACATGCCAAACTCACAAGAGTCAAGTTTATAAAATGCACAATGAATGCTTGGATTGCATTCTTGGATGCTTATATATTACTCTTGAAATGTACGACTCCAAATGAGGGCCTTTTAAATCATTAATATATATTTTATATGTTTTTGATGACTTTTATAAAGTCACATTAAATGGGCACCAATACCAAGGTATATTAAAATATGTCTTTTAATTCATTAAATGGCCCCCCTTTGACATAAAGTTATAATATAGCTTTATAATACCTTTTGAATAAATAATTAATTATTATTAAAGATTAACTTTAATAATAATTAAAAATATCATATCTATCTTAATAAACATTTGGTTTCCATGTCGTTTGAACTTGGAGGTCGAATACTACATCCACAATAGGTTCAGGTGCCTTTTCCATAAATAGAACTACTAGACTTCAACCTCAAGGTGACTTACTATAAATAGTAAGCATGTATAACTAAGTCCCAAAACACCAACAAAGGCCACCTCTGAACAATACCTCACTCTGGAGAAGAACAACCTGATAACTGCCAAACAAGACCCTCTAACCATGAGTATTAGCCTATTAGGATCAAATGATAGGCTAATCAATGAGATGCTGAGATGAGCAAAAAAAGGGGACATTACACATGCCTTTGTAGAGACTAACAACACCGGGTGAAGCCACAATAGTGGTTTACAATTTGATGGAGGAAGGAAAATTGAGAAAAAATGACCCCATGGCAAAAATTCAATTTTAGCAGTTCAAATGAACCTATAAGTTCGACCAAACCAAAGAGGGGTTCAACCAAACTAGGGTTTGAATGAACCTATTTAATTACTAGGCCCACATTTCCTGCCTAAAAAACAAAAAGGAAAATTCATATTGAGGGGGGTTCGAATGAACCCTGGTTCGCTAGAACCCCCCTTTTCCCTAATTTTTGACCTTGTTCACAAAAAATACCTATTTTTTACGCTTTGAAGCTCAAGTTGAGGATGAAAATGGAGGAATCTTTACAAACCCAACTAGAATCAGGTAGTCCTTAGAACGAGTTGTCCAACAAATATAAATTTAATATGTTTTGGTTTTATTATGTACTTTTTTTTAGTTTTATTAAACATAGGTTTTTCATTGAAAATGAAGGTCTATGTTCTGCACATATGGAAAAATAGTAGATTATAAAAAAAAAAAATAGTACAACAGATATTGAAGTCCTTGATCCAACAAATTTAAATAATAATTGAATTTTGATATATACAAAAAAAGTTACATGTTATACGGTCACATTATGTCTGAATTGTAATTGGATTGACTTTGAAATTTTATTAAAGAAAAAATATTCAATAAAAACTATCTAACCAGGTGGAATCACTAGATATCGAAGTTACAAATCTAAATTCGAAAGAATTAGAATTTTATCCTTCATGGAAAAAAAGTTATGCATTGTACGGTGTGCATCACTTTTTTAAAATGTTGTTTTTTTAAAAAAAAAAGTTTTTCGTGGGACATGGAAAAAGAAGTACAATCTGATTCCAAAATTTTTGAAAAAAATATTTTTAGAATCTATAGACAAAATGTGACAAAACTCTAGTTTGCATCATTTTCAAATTCCTCACAGTTTAGCTGTTGTAGGTGCCTGAATGTGAAGATTTAGTTAAAAATAATAATTTCAGTGTCCAGTTTGGCCAAAAATTGTAAACCACTATTGTGGGATCACCCCACCATATTTACTCTTTTAAATTGCAGGTGTCGCCACCACTTTTACACGTGCCTTTGTTTGAATTAATTTTCAAAGCAAATGCTATGAAAATCAAGTCAAACTTAGGGTTAAGAAAATAAAGAGAAACCTTATTTTTATTGTCTTCCCTCTTTCACACAAGGCATAGGGAGTACAAAAAATAAAATAAAAATAAAAAATATTCATGTTATTTTTTCAAAATAGTTTTAATTTCCTCCTTTCCTCATGTGGAGTTAAGAAGATCCCATTCTTATTTTATTTTATTAGATATGAGATGGAAGTATTAATAGATTTATATAGATTAGAAAATGTTTAAAAACAAGTGATGCAAGCATTGAGTTCCTGCTGGAGAGTGATGCAATTTGATTTAGAGGAGAAAGCAGATAAAAAAGTAGTCATCATAACAACGTTTGAAATAAAGGTCAAATATAATGTATGATCAACATTAGAGAGAATAGACAAAAAATAAAATTGAAAATTCCATGTAGAAACAATAGGAACAACTTATCATTCAGTAAATACCATCAAAATAGTGAGGAGCCATCCCATAACATAAAAAAGTTTTAGATCCAAAATGTTGTCTAGCACAAGCAATTGATTTACTTTGTCAAACCCCATCAAAAGAATGTTCAGTGTTTGATGTAATTGTAAATTTACAAAAATATAACATATGTATAATTATAAACATAAAAATTATTTTAGAAATTTATCTATGACAAGGATTGATAAGAGTCCAAACATCATAGAAGATCAGAGAAGATTAGAGATGGTTACCATGTTTCACAAAAGAAATCCCACGCATGATGCATGGAGAATGATTGCATACCGATGATCAATAAGCAAATACCAAGCATCAAAGGTTTAAATTTGGAAAAGAAAAAAAAACAGCAATAGTCACTAATGCCTCAAATACGCACACTTTAAATGCTGAATAGTAAATAAGATTTTTAAAATATATGTTAAAAATGACAAAATGTTGGATAAGAGAGCCTTGCAATTCCTCCATTGAAGAATCATGTCAAGAAACAGTCTTTTTACAAGACAAGATGGATTGGAAACAATATGGAACTCACATAACCAACAGCTGAAAATAATTATGTTTTCCAAGTAATCAAAAAACATGTTTCCCAGGTCAAATGGTACAACGGATGGTTGAGTAGTGCAGCAGATGGCCAAAAAATGAAAATGAGAGACAAAGTTTGTCTATTGCAAGATATCTACAAATAAAAAAAATCTTGAGAGGACATTTAAAGGTTGTGTTTAATTAGAAACAAAGGATTATGGTGAAGCATCCATTACTTTCGTAAATGTTCAGTACATTGACTACCTCTGGATAAAGCACTAGGTGATTATGAAAAGATCTTAAGTCATAATTATTACAAATATAAAAGTGCAAGGCTAACAAAAAGGGATTATGAGATTGTCATCAAGGTTTGTGCCTGTCAAGGCTGTCATGGCACTGTGAAAAGACACATCTGTAATAGATCTTGAAATTAGAGTTGTTGAAAATAGCTAAGACAAGAGACACCTCCAATTTTATTGTGACAAAGTATCATGAGAAAATCAAATAGGCATTACTGGCCATAGTTCTAAGTGAACGTTAGGAGACACAGTCAATCAGATACAGAAGGAGGATTAAAATTTGTGTTTATAATCGGCTTCCCTTAGCCTATTATCGATAATTAAAAATGGGCATATATTCCATGCTTTCAGAGATGTTTAGGAGAGCGTGATCATGGTCAAAACATATGAATAGTTTCAGCAGAAGAAGTATAAGGGATTTTGATGATCATTAATAACAAAGGTATTAGGCCTATGGATACATTATAAGCAGCAACAGGAAGAGGAAGGCTTCAAAGTAGGGAAATGAGGTGTCTACGAATGTTATAGGAAAGCATCACAAAAATTGTTTCAAATTCAGTAGTAGCTGCGCTTGTTTAAAACCAGATACAGGAGCAGATATTGTTAACCGTTTCATTAACATTTGTGAGGACTGGTGCATTGCACAGCAAGCTAAACATAACAAGGTTGAAGTTTAAATAGATGTGCATATTATCAACTACTTAGAAGTGAGATGCGAATCTTAAAATCCAGAACTTCAATGAGGGGAAAATAGATGAAATTGAAAAGCAAAAAATGTTCTGGCGTTTGTGCACCTGTCCAGCCAACTGCACACGTTGAACTTGTTATTCCTGGTTTTTTCATCCTCCTGTTCATGACTGCCCTTACTAAAGTGAAGGATTTTGTTATTTTGTTTTTTCTCTCTCTACTTTTCTGTTATCCAGTAAATTTTTAATTGTTAAATAGTAAAACACACCTATTTACTAAATTGTAATGGAAATTACTCGTTTTTAGGCTGCAAATATGATTTTATATGTTTTTTTGGTACAGACAAACCCAATCCCAATTTTTTTTTATCCACATATTGAACCCAAATCAGCTACTTAGCAAATAACTCAAGCAAAGTAGAAGGTTGTTTATGAAGCAAACTAGAAGAAGGTTTATGTCACAATGCATAATGATGGTGATATGTTCAACAGTAAATATGAAATTGACCACTGAAACAAACAGCCCTTCGTTTAAAAGTATGCGAGTGATTAACATAAACACCACTGTTATCCTTTTATAAGGGTATGACTGCTAGGACATCAAAATTGTAATATACGTTGTGACTTGTTTTATGTCTGGAAGCATAAATGGCGAGAACAGAGTTTTTTTATCAATTGTAACATGGGAAAGCTTCAAAATAGAAATCCAAAAAATATTAAGTCCAGTAATATAGTAACTGATTAGTGTGTCGGTTTCTTCTTGTTGTTATTCTTCGATCCCTGCAATTTCAGTAGTATGCTTAGTATCAGAGAAATAGTTTTCAGGAGTATGCTTAGTATCAGAGAAATAGTTTTTGAAGAATTTGAGATAAAGTGTTAAAATATCAGAGAAAATAAGTTTTTGCCTGAGTAAATTTTTTGTACCTTCTGGTGGCATTTGTTGTTCATCCGGTAAGACAAATGGCTTCCGTAATGACATTGTTTTCGTCGAGGCTAAAATGCCCTTCGATGGTGAAGTCTCGCAGTGTAAATATCACTGCTGATTTGTCTTTGATATAGTCTTCATAATTCATGTTTTGGAGAGTGGGCAATAGGTGCTGCATGTTGTGCTTTTCAATTGAACAGTGGATTGTTTGTTTTTCATATGTTGTGATAATAGTTTTTTAGATGCAAACAATGTGTAACTGACTTCTTGGTTGCATTCATTGCAGTGAGCAGTTTTCTCCTTGAGTGTGCCATAATTGCTGAATCTGTAATTGCATTTTGGACAGTATGCATGAAATGGATTGGAAAATGCATTTGTTGTTCTTAGAGTGCCAGAAACCTGTAAAATTTGTTTGAATGATGTTAGAAGAGACACAAAATACAAGTTTGAATGTAAGAGTTCAAAAATGTGAAAGTAGTTACCTTAAATGTTAAGTGTAGTAAGCTATCGAGCTTTTCCATTGTTCTCTTGTCGTTTAATTTGCAGATAAACGTTGAGCGGCATGTGTGGAATGTGTTCTTCTGATCTGTTTTTTTTACAATATTCTTGAAAGCATTGCTGGACTTTTATTTCTGTGCAGCTGTTCTTCTATCGCCAATCATTTTTCTTCATAAGCTGGTCGCAATTGTAGCTGGTAAACAATGAGAAAGTTACTTTTCTTTAAAAACAAATTGTCATGGAGAGAATCATAGTATGGGAACAAGTTTAAATTGAATCAAGGGAATAGGTTTTGGAGACATTTGTACCTGTGCTTGTCTGTGTCAACGTGGCCATCTTTGATATCAATTGCATATTGGTTACCTATTTTCTTGGCACCAACCACCAAAGCACCTATTGTTCCAGCTAGGTACTCATTTGTGGTTGTTAGTAGTTGGTTGATACTTGTACTTGGAATGAAGTTGCACCCTTCACAGAGGCGCGAAATGTTTTCAATTGTACTTTTGCTTGTCAAAATCATAATGCAGTCACAATTGCCTCTATCATAATCTATTCTAGGTGCAATTTGGAAACCTGATATTGAAATTGCAGATCCTGGAATTATTTTGTGCTCATGTTGATTGACAAGGTTTCCAGTAACATTTAATGTGATTGTCATTTCTGCTTTCTGATCTGTGAAATCTGCATGTAGCATTTCTCTTGTTTTGTTGGCTTTGTCCAGTGTTGCCTTGTAGACAACAAGCACATCTCCTTCGAAAGTGTCTCCTGCTCTTTTTGCATTTAGCTCCTCGATTGAAACGGTGTTTGGTTTTCTGATATTTGTTCTGCAAAGAATTAGAACAATGCTATTTCAATATTGGGAATTTGAGCAACTGAGCATGGAAGGAAATAGTGTAAGTACTTTACCGTTTTATTGATTCTTCTTGCGCAGTTTGCATTTGCTTTGCTTGTCTTTTTGTTGTATCCATCGATGTCTACAAAAAATTGATACAGTATTGGAGAATGTATTAGTGATATAGGGTTATATGCGGTATAAAGTTAAATTGATTTATTGGGTGAGATGCAATTTTAGAAGAGTAGGATGCTTGTCAGTACAGTATGCACCTGATTTGTAAATGGAGCATGTACTTGTAGTTGTGCTAGAGCAAATGTGGTTAATTAGTGGCTTGGTATTGGAGAATGTACTAGAGAATGTATTAGTGGTGTAAGCTTATATTTGGTATAATGTTGAATTGATTTATTGGGTGAGATGCAATTTTAGAAAAGTAGGATAGTGGTTAGTCCAATACACCTCCGATTTGTATATGTTGCATATACTTGTAGTTGAGTTTGACCAAGTGTGGTCAATTAGTGGCTTGTTCATGCTATGTGATTGGTTTAACAAAAAATGAATGTTATTGTCTTGCATAAAATTTTGAAGTATTCTTTTGCTTCTGTTTTCTGAGCACATGTCAACATTAAGATTACCTAGAATGCACAACATATTTTTTGTATTTGCGTATGCGATAGCTGCTTGTACAGTTGTTATTATTTCTTGTACAGGAGTATTAGGTTTTGCATAAATATTACAAACATTCAGTTCAATGGTTGGTAGTAGTATTGTTATTGTGATGGCTTCGATATTTGTTGACTTATGTTCTTTTGTTTTTGATACAAATAGATGTATTTTGGTAAAAGTTGTTATGCCATGTATGATATGCATAGAAAAACTATTAAAATATTGGTATAAAATGTTAGGTTGGGAGGGAAGCACGTGCACCTCTTGTAGACACAAGATGTCAGATTGCATTATGTCAAAGTCATTGGCAATGTCATTTGCGTGGGCTTTTAAGCTACGAGTATTTAGCGTGCATAGAAGCATATGTGGTGTATTGTGTGCACATGTAGTTTGGATGTCGAATTGCCATTGTGCAGTTGATTGTAGGTGAGACATTTCTAAATGTATTTTGTCGTTAACTTTAAATTTTTTTGCAGTTAAAGGTTTAAACAGAAATAATGATTCTATTGTTTCTATTCATGATAGGGTTGTATAAGTTAATCCATGTTGTCTTATGCCTGCTAGGTCAAAAGCCAAAGCTTGCATTGTCAGTCCTTGTGATTGGTGTATGGTTCATGCACATGCTACTTGTATTGGAAATTGTTTTCTAATTGTAATTTTCTTGTTTGGTGAAATTTTTTGAATGGGCCTTGCAATGCGTAGTATAGGAACCCATTCTTTCTCAATATGTTCAGTGTAGCATTGTGATAGTTTTCTGTGTTGTTCATGCCCAATTGTTGGATCGTTAAATCTGATCCACACAATATCAATATCGTTATGTGTTGTATATGCATTGAATATTCCGTCTGAACCATTTACTAGGCCATCTTGTGTGTTGTAGTTGCCTACATAGATTTCAACAAGGATATTTTGTTTCAAGTATATTTGAGGTGGAAGAGTGGTTGTATGATAGTAAAGTTGTATTGCATTGTAATTGTCATCATGTTCATCTATTGCATTTAGTACTATCATTTGATTAGGAATGGTTAATAGCATTCTATTGTTGTGTGCCTTGACATCGATTTTCCTATAGAAGAGGTATGGAAGTGCTAGATCGAAAGGTGTAGGATGGAAGCAAAGTTGGTTAAGATAATCTATGTCATCACTTGTTTGGATGCCTACTTGTATTCTATTAAGGATTGAAATAATTTTTTCATCCTTTTGTCTCATAGTTGTGGCCAATGAGTAGCATTTGACATTGTCTGTCCAAAAATTGTATGGCATCAATTCAGTTATAGTAGGTTTATTTTCAAAAACAATGGAGTCAAGGAAAAGTTGTGCTTGGTAGAGGTCACCACGAAAATATTGTATCAAGGTTTCCAAAGTATGTTGTAGGCATTTGCATTATGTCTCGTAGTCGCCTATCAATGTATCATAGAAATGTTGAGCCTACCAATGATATTTCATCTATAAGGAGTATGTGTAATTGATCATAGTGCTTTGGCATAGTGTCCAATACTTCAGAATTCAATGGAATAAATTCTGATGTATTAAATGGTATGTGAAATGTTGAATGTAATGTGACTCCGCCTATGTTGTATGTTACTTTACCTGTATATGCAATTAGTAAGCCCTTTGATTTGTCTGGATTGTTGTCAATAGAGTTGCTATGAATGTGAACGAGAGCTTGGTAGATGGATTTTGTTGTGAAAGTATTTCCAGTTCTAGCTCTGCCAATCAAGAACAAGTGTAATGGCTTTTTGAAGTTCTTCATCTTTTTCATTACAATGTCTTTAACAATTGCCTGTTGTTCTTTGTTTAACATTTTCCTTAGTTTGTAGTATTCATTGTTGTCAATTATATGTGGATGCTTAGTGTTGTGACCTATTTCACACATCACCCCATTACAAATGGGGACCCTCAGTGGTTCACCTTTAGGGGTGTAGCTTTGAGTTGCAATTTCATAAGTCCTTTTTTTGCCCCAGGAGTTTCAAGTTAGAGTTTGGAGGTATCACCTAAGCCAAGTGGAGAATTCAAGCCCGAAACTATGCTTAGACGTCATGGAAGTGCTCGGAAGGTCTGGAAGACGAGGATCGCCTGTGCTTTGGGTCAATTCTAACACTTCCTACTTTTTAGGGATTTTGTTTTTTTGCTTTTTGCTTTTTTCATTTTTGTCATTTTCAGACCAATCTAGGACTTACTATTTTTAGAAAGTTTTCTTTTTGCTTTTTCTATTTTTAGAAATTTCCTATTTTTAGAAAGTACCAAGGTCTCACTAGTAACAAAGTCAATGTTTCCACCTTTAGATTGAAAAACAGAGAAAAATCTAAAAAAATCATGAGAAAAGCAAGCAAAAATCAAGCAAATGTCATGAGAAAATCAAGAAAATCATCAGAAAAGAAATGAAAATCAAGGTATATGGCGAAGGTTTGATGATCCAGAAGGAAACAAGCATGAAATTCATGGTGATCGATGATGAAAATGGTGCAAGTTTGAAGAAATTCGCCCAAGGACAAAGAGCTTCCAAGTCTACCATGGAGATGGCAAAGATAATGACAAGTCCACTTGGAAGGAGCAATGAGAATGGCAAGCCAAGGAGAAAGTCTTCCCAAGCCTTAGATAGGAAATGGTAAGGCATGAAGGAAGTCCGCTTGGGATATGGAAAGACCACCTTGAAGTCTGCCTAGACACTGGAGAGAACATGGAAAGAAGTCTCCAAAGTCCGCCCCACCTTGCAAGCATCTTGGAAAGAAACCTTGGAATTCCGCCATAAGGAAAGAAAAGAATGTCAAGCTAGCTAAGAAGTCCGCCCTCACCTTGGAGAAGTAATGTATTGACCATTGGAAATTCTACCCATGCTTTGGAATGAAAGTTATGAAGGCTGCCCCACTTAAAGATGGAATGACACAAGCAAGAGAAAGTTTTCCATGCCAAAAGGGAGTATAGAAAGGAGACTATGAAGTCTGCCTAGACATTATGGCATGAAGTTTGCAAAGTCCAACTTAGAAGATGAATGGAAAAGACATAACAAAGTCCAACTTGGCTAGAAGAAGCATGTCCAAAGCACTATAAATTATGCCCTTGGGTCTAATGGAAAATTTCTAAGGCATGAAGTTCCTAATGTAATGTCCAAGCCAAGAAGAAGTTTGACCTTGCCAAGTATAATGTGTCCAAACCATGAGTAAAGTCCGAATTTGGAAGGAAAAGAGAAAAATCCATGGAATTAAATAAAATTCACCATAAAAAGAGAAAAATACATGGATAAAATAAAATATTAAAGGTTGGAAAAATTAAAATAAAAAATATATACATAAAACCTTTAATTATTTTCCAACACTTATCCCCAACATTTAGCTAAAATTTGAGCTCCAGAGAAAAATCTAAAGATTTCAAATAAAGATGAAGATTGGAAAAATTAGAAACTTTCCTTGGTGAATGAGAAGAAAACAAGTCTAAGTTCAATGAACTTAAGAGAAAAGGATGAAGTTTCTAAACTAGATCAAACTTCTCAACCTTATAATGAGTTTCAGCACATTATTTTCAACTCACAAGTTTGATTGAGAAGAAAGTTAAGCTCTCTCCAAATTGCAAGAGATAGAATTTTTGAGAAGTAGAATTTTTTAGAGATAGAATTTTTGGAGATTAAGTGATTTTTCGAGGTGAAGAACAAGAAAGAGATTGAAATTATGAGTTGAAGATCAAATTTTTTAAAGGGCTAGCTTTCTTTTTCAACAACGAAGACAAAATTTCTGAAGTTTAAAGCTGAATTACCATCCAAAGAGTATAATTTTAGAATTTAGAATCACAGTTGATGGAATTCATTATTTCTACTTTTGTCTTTATTCATTCTCCAAAAATTTACTAAGTGTTTTTATTTTCAGCTTGATTTTTTCGCAAAATCTAAACTTCAAAAGGCTAAAAGTTAAAATTTTCGAGAGAAAGGTTAAAGAAAATCAAAATTAAAGTTTAAAAATTAATATATATTTTTTTCCCTTAGGTTGATGACCCCTTGAGGAGAACCTTCGAGGAAAGTACAAATGAAGTTTTTGAGCAAAGGTTTACAACTAGAATCGAAGATCAACCCAAAGTGGAAGAACGTCACGGATACAAATCTTGGACATGTTGACTTCTAGGAATTCAAGAAGAGAATGTATGGACTAGACAAACTCCTGCCAACACAACAATTGTACGTTGGATGATGTGGAATGGAATTGTTCAAGCATCTAGATTTCCTCCAGCAGTGGAGTGTGTGGAGCTAATAGTCGAGTGTGCCAGGCATTACAACTCGAAAGAGAGACATATCGTTGCTCTTGATGGAAGAGTTTTGGCACATCTCAGAGAATTAGCAATCCAAGAAGCATTCAACATTCCTAATTATGTTCGGACTTCATATAAGACTAAAGATGATGCAAGGAGACTCTTTGAAGATCAGATGGATCAGTGTGCAACTAACATCAACAAGTCATGGTTGGAAAAGCCAAGGGCCTCTGTTAAGAAGGTGCAAAAGAAGTTACTACAGATAGACTTCAAAGAAGACTATGGTGATATTATTTTTCTTTTGAATAGAATAATGGGCAGCCCTCAAGGTGCTCCATTTGAGACATGGATGTACTTCTTCATAGATGAGATCACCTCAGGATTCAGAATGTTCAATTGGTTGAGGATGATCAGTGATAACATCCATGAGCAGCTGGTGAATTTGGAGAGGACTAAAACTTTCTATATGAGCTCTTATGTTATCTATTTGTTAGAAAGGACCTACAGATATCTAGGACTAATATGCGAAGGCATGGTTGGCAATGGAGAAAATAAGTTCAAGTCTTATGACTACTACCCCCAGCTGTAGTTATCTAAGAAGGCCCATTTTAGAAGAGCACATGATGCCTTCCTGATGTACATTACAAGGATATTGCAAGGAGGAACACATCTGAGGTTGACCCATGAGGCTAAGAGCCTTATCAACAAGTACAGGTCTTGGTATATCCAATTTCCAAGATTTACCTACATCAGAGTTCAAGGATTCACTGGAAATCCTTTCAGGCTCCCAATTTATCCCACCAACAGAATGATCTTGTTGGAGGTTCTTAGGCAGCTGGAAACATATCAAAACTTCTAGAGGGTAAAGAGTAAGGCAGCCATCACTTTTCCATTCTTTATTGGAAATATGGAAGAATCTTTCCCATCAACACAGGCCACTGAAAGTGCTAGGTTAGAGATGCAATGGTATCCATTCACGTCATACAGGGCTAGAGCTGATTTTGATCCTCACCATCACATCGGGGCCGTGATTGGAGTAAAATACAAACACAAGGTAGACCTATAGGACTACTAGGCGAACGTTGTAGATGAGTATGACGTCCAGAAGAGACTATGGTCCAAACTAATGGTTAGCTTAATAAGGACAACCGAGCTCTTCCTTGTACTAGATCAAATTGAAGATGATGGTGAATTTATTCAGCCAAGTTTTGATGAGAATCGACCTCTTCTTCCCGTAAGATGGTCAAAGCCATAACTTGTAAACTTAAACACCTTGATGAGACTAGTCGTCAAGTACTCACAATGGTGGGAAGACCAGCAGATCAAAGAGCTACGACGGAAGAATGTGCCTCTAACTTACAATTTGATAAGCAGAATCTTACTCTTCAAATGCTGGTGGGTCCCAAGGAGATGAACCTATCAAGAGCACCGATCTTAGGAAGAGGAAAGAGGCAAAAGGAAAAAAGATTGTAGATGAAGAACCTACCCAAAAGAAGCATAGATTAGAGCCTCTTCATTCTATTGTGTCTACGAAGGTGAATGAGATATTAGATATTGATAAGTCATTGGGAGACATAAGGATTCCTTCTCCCATTCCTATCTAGTCGGAGGATGATGAATTGGTACCATCTCCCATAGGCACAGAGATTTTGGAGTCTGACAATGAAGTTGATATTCTAGATAGTGAATTTGAAGAAGGAATGATTTCCGCCCTTAAAGGAATTTAAGAGATTTTGGGAACACAAGATATTCAGGAAGAAGAAGACACCAAGTATCCCACTATCCTTGATTGGCTGAAGGAGAGATTGAAGATAAAAGAGTAGGTAGAAATCCCAGAGGAAGATGATATGGCCAATTTCTTGGCCAGATTGGAAGCAGTTAATGTAAAGAAGCCTACCAGAGCATTTTCCACCATCCAAAGAGACGAAGCCGGCCATCGTACAGTACAAATTGTTGTACCAATAGTTGATAAGTCGAGGGAGGATATTGCTCCTTAGGAATATGCCATCACCACTGTCGACTAGGGCCCAACCACAAAAGGACGAGAAGTGGAAGATTTGGATAATTCAATTGCCACTATCAAAGTGAAGCTAGAAAAGAAGGTAGCCAGGAGAAAGGACTACCAAAAGGAGGTTGAACGCTTAAAGGAATATATTCAACATTTAACTAAACCTCTTGATCAAACCAACTCAGTGGTTCATCCATTGATGAACTCTTCCCAAGAGACTTTCAAAGAAGAAAGGACCACAGCCAAAGAAACCAAAGAATGGATAATCAACAAAAGTGAAGAAGTGGTTGTATTTGCAGAAAGACTGATGTTGGCATATGGGAAAACTTCCTCTTTGCTCTCAAGAATTGCAACTCTGGTAGAAGCATGGGACAACGCTCAGGATACTCAAGATAGGATTGTTTTGTGCCTCAAAGTGCTGAAAGGAGTTTTGAAATAGGAACTAATCGATGGGAAGGTTATTGTAGCAGGCGTTGCATACGATTTCAATAGCTGGTACATGGAATTGATTATACGAAATGAAGTCTTAGAGAAGGTGAAGGCTGATACTATTCGAGTTGAAGAGTGGATGAAGGAAATTCGAGAGAAGATTCTATCTGTAGCTGCAGATGCACTTGAGAAGGAAATTCTTTGGTAAAATAGTATGCAGCTTGAAAAATTGAAGCACAAAGTTCAAGAAATCTTCTTCACCACCACTGGGTTGATCCTTATGCAAAATTTGACTAAGGCTGTTGAATTCTTGTCCATTTGGCATGCCTTCCAGCGACAGGAATCGGAATGGGTGATTATTTTTGCAGAATGTGTAGATGATTTGGACCTACTCAAATACAAGGTCAACATGCTACCACTTGTCACGATCGAGGAGGTCAACACAATAGTTTCTAGATTCATATAGTACAATGCCACCCAATAGGCTAAGGATGCACCCCCACAAAGATAGTTTCTCACAACACTTCACTCACTGATGACTCACTATTCACTGATTGTATTCTGGGAAACCCTAGTTAGGGTTACTTTCTTTTAATCTCTTCCATTGATCTTGAATCAATCTTGGCTGTTTATTTTAGTTTCAAAACTCTATATAAACTCTTTTTTTCCCATTTCATTGTATGGGAGGGAGACTTATGAAATTGTTGCTTATAACTACTTTGAGAATAAAAGTTCATATTGCATGAGTTGCTTTGAATCTTTCTATTGTCAAGTGATTGCATGGTTACATATTTTCCTTCCACCTAGAGTAGATTAAATTAGTATTTGATTTGAATGCATGTTAGATGAATGATAGATTGATAGTATAGATTGGTGGAACTTTCACTCATACTTTCTTTGAATGGATGATTTCCTTTCAATGCGTAAAGTTAGACTGAGTTGATAATGTGGATGCTTTAATGCTTACTTTTGATAATATTGTTCTCTTGATGGTATCATTCATGGTAAAGAAATCTTAAGCAAAAATCCTAGAAGATTGCACTTGCTTTGTGTAGTTATCGTTATCGTGGCAAAACAAAGTATTGTTCCTTAGTTTTATCTAATCTTATTGTCTCTTGATTTCATAGGAATAGTATAGGACTTCCAAACCCTCATCTTTTTTTCTTTTTTTTAAAATCTCAAAATTGAAAATCCCAAAAAGAAATAGAGCATTGAATGTCAAATCCACCTAAGTCCTCACTTTTGAATATTTTTTCAATATAGGTCCCTTTGTGTTACCGGCATATCACAATTCCCATTGAGCTTGTCCACATGTCAAGACCTGACATAAGAAACATTGGAATTGCCATATGATCTTTCTTGAAGTCTTAGCATACACGGTAGTTTTTCAAGAGAGGATAGAGCGTCTTTGGACTCTTTATTCTAGAGTGTTTGGTGTGTCATAAAACGCACATCAACACTTAGCAATTTCAAATACAATGTAGGGCATGGTATTTGGTTTAGTGCATCCTATGTTTTCATGATTTTTTTGAATGCCATATTGTTCCCTTTGTCTAACATTTGTTGGTGTGAATGACTTAGTGTCATCATCAAGGGAGTCAAGATCATTAAGATCTTTTTCTATGTCACCCCATGCAGAATTTGTGTTGTGAGTGAACTTTGCGCGGTTTGTGTGGATGGTTTCTCCATGGTGCATGTATGCATGTTCCCATGAGTTGAAGTTTTGTTTAAGTGTACTTTCACTTATTGTAAATGGTACATAGAGTACCAATTGCTCCCTACAATGATTCTCCAAATCAAAGTGTTTGTTGAAATTAATAAACCGTATTACATTTGGTTTGGCTTTTGTCTCAACTGTAGTTCCATTTTTATTGTACCTTGAAACAAATTTTGTGAGGCATATGTCGATCAATGTTTGAGGATGTTTTAAATAGTAGTGTATTAGAGATTTGGAGAGTACGTTTTCTAATTCATCTGGTTCATTGTTTAAATGTTTAGTAGATTTAAGTATAAATGTACGATCATTGTCAGATTGTGTATCAATGAAGATGCATTTTCTTGAGCTAAAGTTTAGTGGAAGTGATAAAACAATATGAGCGGCTTGTTGTGATGACATTTGTTGCAAGTTAAGCAACGCATTTCCAAGTTTACTTACCATTCTTATTGCATCAATATTGTCTTGTTGGTGGTCTTTACATATTTTTTTGAATGCATATGTCATTGAATTTTCCACTTTTGCAATGTAGGATCTGCAGTACATTGCTGCAACATATGCATTAAGCACGAATTGGGAATTTGTATTGGCCTTCCAAAGGTCTGGTATTTTTCTTGCAAAACTATTGTTCCATATTTTGGATGGTTTTCTTTGTAAGAAAAGTGTGGGTGTTTATTGTTGAGTTTAAAGTTGTAATGTAATCATCTTCAGTTATGTTTATGTCATTTAAAAACATCACTAAAGTGAATTCTCTGTCATAGTTTGCATTTTGTAGTTTTGAAAAAAATGTTGGTAGCGTTCAAAGTTATTGTTTCAATCTTCTCTAGTATTGGTAAAAGTATTATTGTATTTCACATAGGTGGGAATGGGAAATTGTATCTGCAAAGTTTTTGTCTTGATCTCCTGCATCTCTTTGTGTGGTGATGCTTGTGTAGTGCAGCTAAAGCAGGTTGTAAGTGTTCAGTGCTACAAGTAATGTACTTGTCTACAAAAACAATGATGTCCATGTTATTTTCTGTGTAGATCAGTGCATTTTGTACCCATAGGTCAGCATATGGTTGTGTTCATTTCCTCGATTTTGGAAGTTAGTCATAGAAAAGTAATCAATAACTTTTCCAAAGAAAGAGTCATCTGCATGTATCAATTTTTTTATTGCATTTATCCTATGTCTATAGTAGTGTGCACAAGTGATAGGATCTTTTTTTGTCAGTTCAAATTTGTCAGTGTCTGTTTGGGAGAAAGATTCTTCTTGTTTTTAAATTGATTGATGCAAATTGTGCAACTCTTGTAGTATGTTTATTAGAGGATTCCAATTTTGTTCGGCACTAGTGAAAGTGATGAAGAATTTCGGTGGTCCTAGTTGTCGTATCATTGCAAATACATTTTTCTTAAGTTGTTGTGTATAGTCTGGGGATATTCTTATTCTTTTTAAGTCAACATATCCAATATCTAATTTTAGGATTTTTTCTAGGTTTGGTCTGTGTTTGATGTCTTTGGAAAATAGCTTTCATCCTTTTAACTGGCCCTTTTGTATTATTATTGGCATTGTAGACAAGACTTGTTGTATTAACATCTTGATAGTTTTGAAAAATATGTTTGCCGTGTGATATGCAAACTGTCTTTGTGATTGTAAAACCTCCCATTGTGCAATTTTTTGGTACATGAAGATTTTTGGACTGTCATCATCACGTGGCTTGCCAAAGAATAGTGTTGGGAAATTCATCTCCTTAGCGTGTCTATCTTTAAAGATTCCAATTGGATAGTTTTGTTCTACAGGTGCAATTTCAATTATTTTGTCTTGCATCCTATGTATATTTCTAGATTTGGTAAACCCATGGACCAAGGTTTCAGATGGTTTCTCATGTTCTATGTCACTATCTGACTCAGTTTCACTTATGGTAAGTTGACTATTCTCTTCATTTTCATCGTGTTGGTATGTAGAATTTGTTTCCAATCTCTATTTATATGCGCATTTTGCATTTTGTATAGTGTTGTCTTTGACAATTGTTCCAAAGCTTGCATGATGATATTGGGTCGTACCATGCCTTTTTGAAATGCATTCTTATATTCCAAGCATCTTTTTAGTGAAACAACAATTGTTTGTGTGTTGTTAGTTGACTGTGGTAATGCCTTTTGTATAATGTTCATGTCAACAGGGACATTAATGATGGAACCTGTTAGTCCTAACTAAGATCTCTTGTACCCTAGTTCCCAAATTTGTGCAAATGAAATTCTAACTGAGGCAAGTCGTTCTTCTAGTTGGGACAATAGTTGCACATATGACAGTGGTTTATTAGTTTGAATTTTATGTGGTGTGGCATATTTTGGGATAATGGATTGTTTTAATGCAGAGTTGCATATTTGGCATATGCAATTTGTTAGTGTTGGAAAATTTGATTGTACCAGTTTATGATATATATGTTTTGCTTTGTTTGTGAATATTCTAGTGTCCTTGTTGAAACATAACATTTGGCATATTGTACACGTGTATTTTGGTGTGTCTTGAATTGTTTTTTCATAAATTTGTACTAGGGAAAGTAATTTTTTCTTATGTAGACTCATAGTTTTAGTTTGATTTTGTTTATTATTTCTAATTAATTTCTTGAGGTGGTGAAGTCTTATTGTTGATTCACATTTAAAATTCTTTTTTTTTAATTTTATGGCTCGAATTGCTTCCGTTATTTTTTAGCTTTTGTCTTTTGTTTGCATTGATAGTTTGGTGTTCTATGTTGTTTCTAATGAATTTTTTAAGTTGATGTAACCTTATTGGCTATTGGTGATTGAGATTCTCTATTTGAATTCTTAGAAGTGGTTCAAAATGGCCACTTCGAGGGTTTGCATCATGGAATAGAATAGAGAATAATGGTGCATTGGCTAGATTGTTGAAGTGCAAGAACTTTCTTGTTGTAGTTGTCGACCAAACGCATATTTGTATATTCAACCATTTGGATAGCCACTGAATACAAAATACGTCTCCCCATAACCCAATTTCGTTGTTGCTTGTACTTGGTTTTGTAGATAACCACATTCTGCATAGATATGTTTCACGGTTGTGCACTTTGTGTAGTCTATAGAGGGCATTAGGCTCTAGTTCGTAGTTGTATGATTTAATCACCTCTTTGTCTTTTTTTTGGAGGAAACTTAAGAAATAATCTATTTTTCCATTTGGTAGTTTGATTGATGTGTACTGATTGTTGAGCAATAATTGTCATGAGTCAAATGAAAAATATCCAAAATTGTACATAAATGTGCTCAATCTATATAGTCCCTCATTTTTTAGTGCATTGTCAATGTTGGAATTTTGGGAGCAGTTTGCAAATTGATACCTGTTGATGTCTATCATCTATGTTTTTTGATATCTTCCTCTCTTAGGATGGTGATTGAGATTCTCTATTTGAATTCTTAGAAGTGGTTCAAAATGGCCGCTTTGAGGATTTGCATCATGGAATAGAATAGATAATGATGGTGCATTGGCTAGAATGTTGAAGTGCAAGTACTTTCGTGTTGTAGTCGTTGACCAAACACATATTTGTATATTCAACCATTTGGATAGCCACTGAATACAAAATACGTCTCCCCATAACCCAATTTCATTGTTGCTTGTACTTGGTTTTGCAAATAACCGCATTCTACGTAGATATGTTTCACGGTCGTGTACTTTGTGTAGTCTATAGTGGGCATGAGGCTCTAGTTCGTAGTTGTATGATTTAATTGCCTCTTTGTCTTGTTTTTGAAGGAAACTTAAGAAATAATATATTGTTCCATTTTGTAGTTCAATTGATGTGTACTGATTGTTGATCAGTACTTGTAATGAATCAAATAAACAATCTCCAACATTGTATGTAAATGTGCTTAATCTATATAGTCCCTCATTTTTTAGTGCATTGTTAATGTTGGAATTTTGGGAGTGTTTTACAAATTGATACCTGTCAACGTCTATCATCTGTATTGTTTGATATCTTCCTCTCTTAGGGGCAATGAGAGTTTTTGTACTAGTAATATTGAAATTTGTTGCTTAAATTATCATGCTTCTATGGCCAGTGATATTTTTCTATGTTCTCTATTTGTTTTTTTTGTACTACCTGATTATGCCCCTTAGGCCTAGTTTGCCTATGCGACAAAAAGGATACTGTCAATTTTATAGCACACAAGTGTTGTACCCACATGCAACTATTGCCATATTGTTTTGGTTGAAAATGCATATAGTATTGAATTGTTCAAAATACTAATTAGGCTTAACATGAATGCTTACTAATCCTTTGATGCATTGTATACAAATGTAGTAGAACAAAGTATAGTGGCTAAATGTTTTTTTGCATAAACATTGCTTCAAGTGACTCATCTAAAAATATAAATTTCTAATAGGCATTAGTTCTATATACATTCACAAAATGACAGTTGAATGTTTTGATAAATTTTTATGACATTTCATATATGGGGAAAAAAATTGCATTTTAAAGAAAGGAAACAATTGATTGAGTAATTTGACCTTGTGCTTTGTTGTTCAGTGATTTGGTATACTTGTAGTGATGTCAATCTTTGTCTTTTGCTACAATTAGAAGCAATAGTTCCTATTACAAGGAGAAACTAGACAAATGAGTACAGTGAATGACATATACTATGTGAGCAATAAGCATGAAACGGTATTGCCATGCAGATTTGTTTGCATTTAAAACAGCTTGAATGGGAATCTTTCTTGCTCAAATTTCCAATCAGACTGTTTGATTTTTGAATATTTTTTCCATTTGTATAGTTTGCATTTAACCACACATTTTCCATCTTTAGTGATCAGATTTCAGAAAAAAATTTGGCAAGAAATGCAAATTGTGAGGGATTTGCTAACATGGCATAAATATTTAAATGTCATCTTAGTTTTTTAGATTCTCAAGGAAAAGAAAAATTATTTATACAACTACTACTAACAATACAAAAATCGATAAATAATACTTTCTAAAAAGGAACAAGAAGAACTCGATTTGAGGGTTATTTGCTGAAAGTTTAAGCTATATTAAAACATAATAAACAAATGAGAATTAGCACAGAAAAAAAAAACAAAAATTAGCATATGAGAATTAGCATTGCATTAGGTTCCTAGCATTGCAATGACAAATAAAATGAATGATATTGTAATTAATTAATGTAAAGACTAGTTTTAATTTGTTGATCCTTATAGTACATAAACAAAAACTAATGTCCCATAGTTGAAACATTTTTATTTCTTACAAGTTATTGTTCTTCAAAACTAGCCATCTATAGAGATGCAGAGCTTCTCACTATGTTTGAGAATGATGGATGATACAATGTTTATCAGTGGTAATGTTAAGCCAAGTTGTAGGTCACTATTGGGTATGAACAGGACAATATCAGCTAAATAGCCTACCTAAATTTATAAAATCATCAGCAAGACATTACCATATGGGTGAAGCCATAACTTGATTTTGGCAAGAAATACAGTTTTGTAAGCTCTTCCAAATTTTAATGAAGTTTTGCAATTCCATTTTGGAGGAAAATTAGGGGATTGTCACCCTAGGCGAATGTGTCCTAGCCCTATTTTTGTTGTTCACATGAAGAAATTTTGACTGTATACTAACTAATGTAAAAAATGAATACATTTTTTTCAGGAATTTATAAGTGGAAAAAATCATGGCAATAGTTTATTCTGATTATCTTGAGTGTTCTAAGTAGCATGGTTTTCTTCTTGAATAAGGTTTCTCCATAAGCTTGCTAGAGAGACTTCAATTGTCATTATTGAGAACTTTTCCTGGTCTTGAAAACTGTGTGATGTTGCAGCCTACATATGTTGTAGAATATGACTTTGCCTGCTCATCAATGCCATAGAACTCTTATGGAAAAAAAGATAGACGACCTCTTTTTCTTCAAGCTAGAGAAATGGGACAATCGGCTATGAAGAAGCTCTAGCTCAAGTAACCAGGTCCTATACAAGGCTAACCTACAACATATACTTTTTGCATATTTTGTATACTCTATGAATCAGGAGTAGAATAGGAAATTTCTTTGCATTATCATTATTTGTTGTACTTGTAATAGTGTTTAGAAAAACTAGAGCACTTCCAACCATGTCAAAGGGAAATACATCATTAATCCATATCATGCATACTTTGGTTGCATTCTTCATGATAGGAAACACAATTGGTTGAATAGTGTATACACCTAAAAATGGTCTGAATAATCTAATTAATTAAATACAATTTATTTGTTTAATTAACCTTTAATTCATATATTATTAAATAAATAGAAATATTTATTTATATAGTTCACTTCTAATTCTTCTATCTTTATCATATTATTTTATCTTAATTAAATAAATAAATTTAATACTTTATTTTATTTAATTATCGAATTCTCTTAATTCTTCCATCTTAATCACATCATCCCATCTAAATTAAATAAACAAGTTTCATATTTTGTTTTATTTAATTATCATATTTTCTTCCATATTTATTTAATAAACATAGACTTCTATAGTTTTATTTTATTAAATTAAATATCTTCTTTTCCTAAATTGAATAAATCTAAAACATTTAATTGAAATATATTCTACAGCTAATCATATCCACCTACCAAATTAGATATGAAATGTCTAATTTAATTCATCTCAACCTTCACGGGAAAATTTGGAGACAAATTTGCAGGTGAACTTCTTCATCTTCTTCCATTGATTCTTCCTATCCTCTAGCTGAATGTTTTTGTGGGGAGGAACAATCTCCATAATCATCTCAAGCTTCTACATCCTTCACCATTCAATTCTTCAGATCAAATCTAGACCTTTGCTTTGTTGCCCCTTCACAAATGTGTTGTTGGGAATCTATAAATATAGCCTCTATCTACAAGAAATGGATCCCAACTTTGTGCAAACTTACTCTGTAGAAGTATCAATTGAGCAATCAAGCATCTTAGAAATAATCAATTGTCATTTAGCAATGGAAATAGCAAGCATTTTAGAATAGAATTAATATCATGGCTTTTCATTTAGCTGTATCATAGTTTATTGTAGCTTCTTTCATCAAGTTTCATGCCAATTTAGATTACAGTAGTTTCATCATTATCATTTAGCAATCATTACATAGTATTAGATTATTGCATTTAGCAGCATCTCATTCTCTAGATTGGCATTTTAACAGTCATAATTCTTACCAAATTTGAGAGCCTTTTGACTTAATAAATCTTTGGAGATAGAGAGCAATATGACGCTTTCAATAGATTCTTGCTTTAAATTAGTTTAATTGTTGTTTGAATCTTTGATATAATGTCTTATTGATTGTGTTGATTATCATTTTACTCATATTTTACTCACATAAATTGGCACCCACCATGGGGCCCAAAAACCCCATTTTTAACATCTTTTTTTGAAAAGTACATTTGCAGGCTTTTGATGTGTTCTCTTTTAGCACGATCGAGAGATTTTATGGCACATACGATAGATACTTTAGTGCATCCAAGCACTATTCTGGATCATCTACCGAATACTTTAGTGCATCCAACGACTGTTCTGGCGCATCAAAGTTTTTTTGTTTCATCAGTCATGGGGTTTTAATTCGACGCATCGACCTATTCTTTTAGTGCATCAATCAATTTCTTTAGCGCATAGATCCATTATTTTAGCGCATTGACATGTTTTGGCGCATCTAACCACTGTTGTGGAAAATCTGATTACTTTTGTAAAATTTTGAAAATATGAAGTCTAATCGTTGTTTTTTGTGTTCCAGGTGCAAAATACGCTTGTCAAATACAGTTGGAAAACATACGCCAATCAAAGACAAAATTCTCATAAATTACTAATGATGCTTGCAGGGATTTATTTCAATTATTGTTTTTCCTTTGTTTAAAATAGTGCATCTAGATTAAGTAAAGGACTAATTGAACACCTTATCTACTATGGTTGAAGTGATAGGCCTATGCTCTCCCCTTCACTGGGTGATCAAAATGCTAGACTCACTTTTTATGCTTTTTTAAATCCTTTAGAAGGCCTGCCATAGTGGGAAAAAGTACTCACCCTACGAGAATGACCTAAGTGAGAACAACCAAAGCCAGGTTTTCCAACCCACTATAATCAAAAGTGAATTTGGGGAAACCCACAATTCAACAGAAGTGTGCAAGATTGGGAGGTCTCCTAAGGGGTTTATCATTTGTCTCTCTGAATGGATACCCTATCTACGAACTTTAGCGTAGAATCCAACTATGTCAGTTTCTGAACACTTTTTATATCATGGTGCAAGGGGAGGGAAGAATCTGTCCCCAAGACACTCACCATATAACTATCAGAGACCCTAGCCAAAAGTGGAGGATTTGACTTTGGTTAAGACTCGAGAAAGGAAAAAACATGGGTTCCCTCTAGGGGATGATAGGGTTGTGTGAGCTGACATAGTTGCAAGCTATGGGTTGTGATATTCTAAGTGACCTACTTGAGATAGAAGAGTGCTTGAATTGTTTGTATTTGTGTCAAAACCTATGGAAATTGAAAGAATCAGACCAGATTCTAGATCACTCACTACATGTTTAATACATAGATTTATGAAACAATTGTTTACAATTTGGATTATGTGTGTGAAGTTATCTTTCAAGGTTATCATCCAATTAGAGCAACAAATTTAGAGATTTAGCAGCAAAATACCATGTCAAAATGTTCATGGTTCAGAAAATTACACCCTGAAATCAATCCTTTTACTGAGAAAAACTAGAAAAAATGGATAAAATTTTGAATGTATTGACAACTTCCAGTTTAGTGCATACACAGTCTATTTTAGTGCATACAACCAGTCTTTTAGCGCATATGTTGTCCAAATAATGCATACAACCACTGTTTTAGCGCATCTGCCTTATCTTACAGCACATCTGCACAGTCTGTCACCATAATTTACCAGTATCTTGGTGCATCCACAGTCTATTTTAACGCATATACTTTGTCTAACAATGCATTCACCATATCTTTTAGCACATGCATAGTTTGTTTTAGCCCATATGCCCTCTCTAATAGCACATCCATAGAACAAGAAAACAAAGAGCTATTTGAAACCTCTATCAAATTGTTGACATCATAACTTAGGTTTTTGACATAACAAAAACATTTTCACAATCCAAACATCGTCTTAAACTTGGAAAAATAGGACCTTACAAGCCAAACTCTATCAAATTAAACAAAAATCTTGCAACTTTAAAGTGTCTAAAACACCAAACACAACTCTTGATTATTACGTTAAGTTTCATTATCAGGGTTATCATCCCACAATCATGAAACAAAACACAATAATCAAATTTTAACTCGGTCTCATCAATAGGATATATCATTCTATTCGACTTAAGTTAATACCATTGGCATTCATCCAAACAAAAAGATCAAAGTTTAGTAAAGATAACAACACTTGTATGCCAATTTTGATGAGGTTACAAAGACAAAAAATTAGAGAAAAATAAATTGAAACACCAAATACCATGGGTGAAGAAAATCCCTTTCACAGATTCCATCAAAATGATCCAAATGAAATAACTCGAGAGGATATCCAAACAACACAACAAGATCCCAATTTCCATAAATTTATGGAAAAAGTTTTAGAACAAGATATGAAAAAATACCTTTTGATGCTAGCTGAACTAGGTGCAAAACTTCCAAAGGGCTTTGAAATCAATCAACTAAAAGAAGCACCTAGAGTAGCTGAAACTGAACCATAAAACACACAAAACATAGATCAAGTGGTTGCCCTAACACATCAAATGCAAAACTTGCAACAACTTCAAGATATACAAAAAGGAACCACGAAAAGATACTCTTTACAGGAAATTTTTCCTTATCCTTTTGATCCAAGTGTGGACATGATACCATTTCCTAGACATTATGAATTCCCAAAATACAGGTACAATAGTAAAACAGATCCAATTGATCATTGAGGGAATTTAGAACCATGAGTTTAGAATTTGCACAAGAGGAAACTTATCTAATGAGGTTATTTCCAAGGAGCTTAGGAGGTCAATGTATGGAATGGTTCTCCAAATTACAACCAGGAATTTGAACTTTTGAAGAACTAGTCAATAGGTTTATCTCACAATTTTCTTGTAATATTCAACATGAGATAAGAATAAAGGACCTTTACAATACAAAACAAAAGAAAGGTGAAAAATTCCTCTCATTCTACAACGATGGAGAAGGATGTTTGCTAGGTATCCTTGTTCCATACCTAAAGAGGAAAAGATGGAACTATTCATTGACAATCTAATTGATTGAATGAACTACAGGCTTGATCTACAATGTCCACCAACATTTGAGAAAGTCATTGAAAATGGGCTCAAGATCGAAGAAGCCTTGGTCAAAAAAGGGGTAATAAAACATTACAATGAAGAATCAAACAATAAAAACTCCTCCAATCACTACAACAACAATGATAAACCCAAGTTTTGGAAAAAGAATAGAAATACTAGTAACAATGATGCTACAAATGAAACACAAAATGTGAAACTAGTATTTTACTTGACAACAACAACTGCAAATACCAATCAAAACAATGACCAAAACATCAATCAAAATGTCAATCAAAACAACAATACGAACAATGGAGAATCTAAACCACAATCATATCAAAGACCATCAAATCAACAAAGGCTCACACCATTGGGACAAACACTAGAATCAGCAATGAGAACTTCTTGCAAATGGACTTATCACATTGCCTGAAGCAAGAAATTGGGAACCAAAAGTGAAACCATCATGGTGGAATGATGCAGACTATTATGACTTTCATAAGAACAAAGGACATAAAACGAATGATTGTATGTAGTTGAAACATCTAGTACAAGATCTGATTGACAAAAGAAAGGTATATGTAGAAGGACATCAAACGAACAATGATCGTAGTGCATTTAAAAATCCTTTACCAAATTATGAAAAGGGAGAATCTTCTTCAGCAAACAGTAAAGGTAAGACTGTAAATTACATTTATGACAACACTATTCATTGTATTTTTACAATTGAGAAGAATGATACCGCTGATAATCGATCTAATAAAGTTGAAATCAATGACATCATACCATTAAATTTGATCCCAAACATGGTCCCATCTAGCAATCAGATTAATGTCATAAAAAATAGGGAAAACCAAGATCATCAACCAGTTAACGTGACAAGGGGGAAATCCAAGGTAATATTAAAAGGAGTTTCATCTAAAACCACTACTACTCGTTCAATTCAGTACAACATAGTCGATCAACTACAGAAAATACCAGCACAAATATCAATTTTGGAACTCCTTAAAATCTCACCATCTCATAAGGAGGTTTTGGAGCAAGCTCTTGTAGCCACAACAGTACCTCATAATCTGGATGTTTGTCAATTTAAGGCTATGGTGGGACACTTAATCACACCTCACTGTCTATCATTTCCAAACAAGATGATGTATCACTTACTCATTTGCACAATGTTTCCCTTCATATTGAAGTTTTAATCCATAAACACCAGGTAAAGCATGTCTTAATAGATGGTGGAGCTAGTTTAAACCTTTTCACTTTGAAACTGATCCGTGCACTAGGATATTCTAATAACGCTATTGATTCCAGAAGGAAAATCACAATAAAATCCTATGATGAAGAAGAGAGATCTTCCAAGGGATAGATTGTATTTCATATTCAAGTGGGACCAATTGTGAAGAATATAGTTTTCCAAGTGTTAGACAAAGAACTAACTTATAATATACTCTTGGGACATCCCTAGATTCATGAAATGTAAGCAGTACCTTCAACTTATCATTAGTGTTTGAAGTTTCTAGTCAATGGACAAGAAATCACTATTTTAGCTAACTACAACAATCCTTAATATTGTAGCATGCTTAAAACAAATCAAGAAAATTTTGTACCCCATACTAGGGAAGCAAACACTTCTAGTTCATCGAACAATGAAAGGA
>VDFB02349646.1:0-10570 GCA_007258455.2 Sequoia sempervirens
CATGCAAATGAGTCAAGTCCGCCCATGTCCATGTGTTAAATGGTCAGGTCAAGGCTAAAGTCCGCCCTCAACAAAAGCTTGAATGACTAGCAAGTAGACAAAGTTCGCCCTTGAGGTGGCACAAAGATAAGCAAGTCCGCCCACCCTAAAAGACTATGGCATGAAAAGAGTGGAAGTCCGCCCTTGAAGAATGTGAAATGGCAACACATGGAGTCAAGTCCGCCCCAAGACAAAATGCTGAGATGGCAAACATTTGATGAAGTCCACCCTCCAATGGCCAGACATGAAGCAAACTCCACCCACCATAAAAGGTTATGGCTTGAAGAAAGATGAAGTCCGCCATAAGCAAAAGATGGAATGGCTTGAGAAAAGATGAAGTCCGCTATAGGCGTAAGATGAAGTGGCAAGGAAACAAGGCAAGTCCGCCTTGAACATAAGAAGGTGGAAAAGAGAAGAGTCAAAGATAAAGTGGCTTGAAGAGAGTTGAAGTCCGCCCCAAGACAAAAGATGAAGTGGCTAAGGCATAGCCAAGAAAAATTGAGTGGTAGGTTGCAAGCTGAAGTCTGCCCTTAGTCAATTAGTAAATGGCTAGAAAATGTGTGAAGTCCGCCATAAGAAGTAAAGTATGGCATAAACTATGAGCAAGTCCGCCCTTGGCCTAACATGAGATAAAAACCACTTAAGAAGTCAATGGCATGAGTTAAAGAGAAGTCTGCTCTAAGAAAGTAGCTTTGAGATTAAGCTTTAAGTCCACCTAGCTTAAGTCTTGATGGCCTAAATATAAGCAAAGTCCGCCATAGGCATTTAGAGATGGCTTATTCATGAATGAAGTCCACCACATCAAAGAGAAGATAGAAAACTTGAAATTTTGCCTAAGTATGTTTGGAATTTTGGAAATTCACCTAAGTCCAAACATCAAAATGTCTAGAGAAAATTTTGCCAATGACTTAAAATCATGCTAGATGATTTAGGAAGATGTGAAGAAAATTTTTCCAGAGACTTTGGACGATTAAAAAATCGTGGCCAAATAGTTTTGGACGGAAGAAAATATGGCCAACGAAAGAGGGTAATGGCAAAATAATTTTGGACGAAGCAAATTTATGGCAAAATAAAGTTGGACATGGCTATATAAATTTTGGAAAAAAGCAATAAAATATGGCCAAATGAAATTGGACATGGCAAAATAATTTTGGATGAAAAGATTTATGGCCAAATAAAATTGGACATGGAGAAATAAATTTTGAAAAAAGAAAGAATTTCATGGCCAAATAAATTGGACGGAAAGAAAATTAAAAGCTTGAAAATGAAATTTATAAAAATCTTTCAAAGCTTATCTTTAGGAGAGAGAAAATATAAAATAAATTTGTTTTGTTTTACTGTAGGTGGATGACTACATAAGGCGAGGAAAATGGCAAAGGAAAAAGTCCAACTTGAAGGGAGACAAAAGAGAACTTGGGAAATTCACCCTTGCACATTGCAAGACCAACGGGAAGTCTGCCAAGAGTTTGGAATCATGAAGATAATGGCAGGCACACCATCAAGTACATCCAACTTACACAAGCCAAATTCAAAATTGAAGACAAACCTACCAGTGAAGTTTATTTGAGCACAAAAATGGAAAAAATATTGAAGGTATTACAAAGCCAAAATTTGGCTAAGTATGGAAAATTCTCCACCGAGAAAGTTCCAATTTTCCTTCATTGTGGCGAAAGTACAAGGGAGTTCCTCTCCAAATTCAAGGCACGTGAAGGAATTCCAAAGCAATCCGGGAAGAAAGACTTAATGACTTCAAGTCTAAACAGGTGCTCCAAGGCGAGGTGAGAAGGAGAAGCCAAAATCATCCAAGATCGAAGCACAAAGGATAAAGTCATTGGCAGGAAAAAAATATTCTAAGGCAAGAACATGGAAAAGGCACAAAGTGATCAAGGAAGACATCCAGCACATTGAGGTGGTGCCTCGTCATCTTCCAACCAATCAAATCATTCCAAATCAACATGCAACAACTTTCTATTTTATCTATTGGTTCATATTTAGCAAAAAGGACAAGTGTCCTTGAATGTAATTTTCTTATTGGTCGAAGGGTAGCAAACCCTAATTAGGGTTTTATTCTGTAATCTCGGCCATTGATTCCAAATCAATCTTGGCCATTGAATTGTAATTTGGGAGCCTATAAATTGAGCTCAACCCCTCATTTCTAAAGCATGGGAGCATGTTGCAAAACATGTTGAGATAAGCAACTGTTGTAAGATTGCCAAAGTAATAAGTAATGCATGCATTGTTCTGATGGTGATTGCTTCTCTTATTTTGGAGTTGTCATGGTTCTTATCCCTCATCATAGTTTAGATTTTATTTCATGTATGTTAGATGAATGCAAGATTTGATAAGTGTTGATTATGGTGAAACTTTTTGCTCACATTTTCTTTGAATGGATGATTTTCATTCAATGCGTAAAGTTAGCCTGAGCTTATTTTGTGGATGCTTAACTTCTTTCTAGATAATTATTGTTCGATTTGATGGTAGTTATTCATGACGTGAAAATCATAAGCACATTCCCTTGAAGATTGCACCCTCTTTGTGTAGTTGTCGTTGAGCGTGGCGAAGCAAAGCGTGGTTATTGGTTCCACCAAGTCAATACCGTCTCTTGAATTCTTAGGGAGTAGGCTAAAAATTCTAAACCTTTATCTCCTTTTTTTAGTTTGTTTGATCCATGACCCAAACAGTAGAGCTTCATTGTCTAGACCTTCATTGTGAATTGAACAAGCCTACCGTAAGTCCCTTTGTGTTACCAGCATAATCACATCAAACCACAGAGCTCATCCACACTCATCTTAAACATTGGAATTACCGTATGATCTTTCTTGCCATCTTAGCATACGAGGTAGTTTTTCAAGAGGGGATAGAGCATCTTTGCCACTTTATTCTAGAATGTTTGTTGTGTCATAAAACACGCATCAACAGGACCCTTAAGGGATCGATCTGGTTGAACGTAGCTCGGAGCGATTCCGCGTGTTTGAGAGTGAAAGAGGACCATGCCTAGCATAAAGATGCCTATTTGAATGTGTTGGAACAGTCCATTTGGTCGCACGAGTTGTAGAACAAAAATTGCACCATCTTGCAAATTTCCACTGCTTCCATTTGACACTTTTTCCATCAACTAAAAACTGGACACCACGAGAAAACCACTCTGAGATAACCAAAACTGAGAGAGGTTATTGTAGAGGGGCCCAACATGATCCCATAGGATTAGATGAGAAGTTTCTAAGCATCACAGTGTCCGAGTAGCCTCATGCTGAAGTTTGCAGCCATTTTACCCTTTGGACCCTTAAGGGATCGATCCGGTTGAACGTAGCTCGGAGCGATTCCGCGTGTTTAGGTGAAAAAGAGGACCATTCCTAGCTTAAAAATTTCTATTTGAACACATTGGAACAGTCCATTTGGTCGCATGAGTTGCAGAATGAAAATTGCACCACCTTGCAACTTTCCACTGCTTCCATTTGACACTTTTTCCATTAATTAAAAACTGCACACCACGGGAAAACCACTCCGAGATAACCAAAACTAAGAGAGGTTATTGTAGAGGGTCCCAATGCAATCCCATAGGATCAGATGAGAAGTTTCTAAGTGTCACGACGTCTGAGTAACCTCATGCTGAAGTTTGCAGCCATTTTGCCCTTTGGACCCTTAAGGGATCAATCCGATTGAACGTAACTCAGAGCGATTCCGCATGTTTAGGTGTGAAAGAGGACCATTCCTAGCATAAACATGCCTATTTGAATGTGTTGGAACTGTCCATTTGGTCATACGAGTTGTAGAACGAAAATTGCACCACCTTGCAACTTTTCATTGCTTCCATTTGACACTTTTTCCATCAACTGAAAACTGGACACCACCGGAAAACCACTACAAGATAATGAAAACTGAGAGCGGTTATTATAGAGGGGCCCAGTGTGATCCCAAAGGATCAGACGAGAAGTTTCTAAGTGTCACGGTGTCTAAGTAACCTCGTGCTAAAGTTTGCAGCCATTTTGCCCTTTGGACCCTTAAGGGATCAATCCGGTTGAACGTAGCTCAGAGCAATTCCGCGTGTTTGGGTGTGAAAGAGGACCATGGCTAGGATAAACATGCCTATTTGAATGCATTAGAACAGTCCGTTTGGTCACACGAGTTGCAAAACAAAAATTGCACCACCTTGCAACTTTCCATTGCTTCCATCTGACACTTTTTTCATCAACTGAAAACTGAATACCATGAGAAAACCACTCAGAGATAACAAAAACCGAGATAGGTTATTGTAGAAGGGCCCAATGTGATCCCATAGGATTTGACAAGAAGTTTCTAAGCATCACGGTGTCTGAGTAACCTCATGCTGAAGTTTGCAGCCATTTTGCCCTTTGGACCCTTAAGGGGTCAATCCAGTTGAACATAGCTCGGAGCAATTTCGTGTGTTTGGGTGTGAAAGAGGACCATGAATAGCGTAAAAATACCTATTTGAACATGTTGGAGTAGTCCATTTGGTTGCACGAGTTGCAGAATGAAAATTGCTTGCACTAGACGACCAAATTTGCTTCTAAGTGCTAAAACACTAAATCGGGTGTAACATGCAAACCAAAATGAATCTTTATAGGATCAATACATTTTAGGGTACCCATTTTGGGCATTAAAAAAATATATCAATTTTAGATACACTTATTTTGGAACACATGCCTGTTGTCCCAACTTCTTTGCTTCTAAAGAACCCCAAAAATGCAGTGAGTTTTGCTTGTTTTGTGTGGATTTTTCTTAAAGAAGCACTTAGGAGTGATGGAAATGGTTGTAATTAGTCTGTACGAATCTGAATCATGGCTTTGGGGTGAAGGGGTGAGCCTAGGTAATCAAAATCCTAGTGTGATCAACAAATTAAGCCTCTTGGGGACAGTGATACATTGGTCCATGGTTGTTCTTCCATCCACTGTCAAAAAGGTGAGACTTTGGGGTCTTGTAGAGGCATATCATAGTTGCCTAAATTCAGTAGTTTGAGCCTAGAAATGATGGAGAAGATGTTTGTTGCCATGGCAGATGGGAATTTTTCAGCATGATGAAGTTGGCAGAGGAAGAGAAAAAGGGATGGAAGTTGAACAACTTGTTCAACAACAAGCCTTGTCAACAGAATCATCAGCACAAGTTGCTCACATCCAATCAATGAAAACTCTTGATGCACCCTTGGTTGATTATTCAAAGAATCCAAAAGAAAGGGAGAGTGTGCAAGAGGAGACTATGAAGAATGTTCCTAGAGATGAGGAAGTGAACTAACACTTCCCTTCTCCCCAAATCAATCAAGGTGATGAACAATTTCCTAAAAATAGGCTAGCAGTTAATTTTTATGATGAGAACTCTATTCCCAATGATGTCAAAGTATTAGCTTGTAGCTAGTTCATGGATGATGATACCTTTGTTACTACAAATGACTTTAGAGACTTCATCATCAAAGTGAAGAAAAATGAACTTAATGAAAAATTGGATAATGAAAAGGAGTTGACCCATCTACGTATGAAGAGGTCACTCAACAAGTTATCTAATAAATAGATTTTCATGCTTATAGAATCACTTTGGAAGAAGGGAGGAGATTAGTTAAAGAAAGTGGTATTCTTGTGTTTCTGATAGGGAGGGGGTTGGAGGAATCAATCACAGATTCCTACTCTAGGTCTTGCTTGCAAGACCTCCTTGGTGTTTTGGCTTTCCACCTTAACCTATAAGACCCTTCTCAAATTTAGGTACCCCTGGTTTGTCTGGCCAACCCCACTTCTATCACAATTCCATCTACCAAGCTAACCTTGGTGCAATGCTCCAACTCTTCCTTAGCCCTTAATCAATCCTAAAGGCTAACCTATCCTCAACTCTCCATTAGTTCTTGCAGGGGTGTGGGAATGTCTTTAATGGCTTCAAACCAACCTCCTAGGGTACTTGAAGCTTCAATGGATTGATATAGCATCAAGACCTATGTAGGATGTAGAGTGGTGTTTCTAAAAGCTTTGTGTGTCATTAGATAGTCGTTTTATTCATTTTCAAGCACTGTTTGTAAATAAGTTGGATTCCACACTGTTGCTGGTCTGAACCAGACAGTCTTGAGCAAATGGAGGTTTAGATCACTTTCCCACCATACAAATTGTACGGCCCTTTTGGAATAGTGACTAGACTCCATGTGTGTAAATATGGTAGGATTTAGGGTTTGTGTGAACACAGGAGCTGTTGGCAAAGTCTTGCCCTAGGCGAGCCAGGAAGAGTCAGGCTAGGGAAGACAAGAAGTGTAGAGCACATAACTTGCAAGGGTGACCAGTTCTTGATAAATTGCTTTTTGGAGGAGGTAGGCAAGTGTCTTACCTAGTTTCCACATGAAGGAGAAAGCTCCATTAGTTTAATTGATGTGAGAACAAGTTGATAGTTTGAAAACAACCAGAAAATGGCTTAAAACTCGAGGAAATGACCATTTTCAAGTTTAAGCATTGTACGGAAAGTTAAATCTTAGGACCTCAAAAATATTTGAGAGGTGTTCATATGGGACAAGGACCTCGAAGAAAGATTGAGATGGTATTTTGAAATGTTTGAGTAATAACCAGTTGTTTTGGTGATGGCGACGTAATTGGGGGTCATGGACTAGTAGCCTTCTTAACCCAAGATGAGGGTTTGGTGAAAGCGATGAAAAGGTGGAGTTTTGGTGAACCTTCAAGAACCCTAGGAGGTTGGTTTGAAGCCATTGAATACATATCTACACCCCTATAAGAACTACTGGAGTGTTGAGGATAGATTAGCCTTTAGGGTAGATTAAGGGCTAAGGAAGAGTTGAAGCATTGCACCAAGGTTAACAGATGGAATTGTGATAGAAGTGGGTTGGCCAGACAAACCAGGGGTACCTAAACTTGAGAAGGGTCCTATAGGTTAAGGTGGTGAAACAAAACACCAAGGAGGTCTTGCAAGCAAGACCTAGAGTAGGAATCTGTGATTGATTCCTCCAATCCCGTCCCTATCACTCTTCTTCTTCATCATTGTCTTCTTGTTCTCCTTGTTCTCCTCGCCTATTTCTCTCAAGGCTATTGATCCTAGCCTACATAGCTTCTCTCTCCCTTCTCCATTGCCTCTCTTCCCTTGCTTTAGCCTGCTCTCTTGCTGCTTCTTGCTCTTCTTTCCCTTCTCTCCCTTTCCAAGGTTTCCCTCAACTCCTCCAACTCTCTTGCTAAGCCGATTTTTAGGTGCCATTCTTTGATTCTTCAATCCCTAAAGGACCTACTTACTATACGATACCCTTATGATGTAGAGGATATGGAACTCAAAAAAAAACTCAAAGGCTTGAAGGTTTTTTCAATGAGTAATCTCAACCATGTTCTAAACAACGTTAAGGAAAGAAGCCTCAAAGTGCACTTATGACTCCAATCTTTCTCCTATGGACCCAAACCCTTGGAATGCCCTTAAGGGACACAAACAAACTTTTCTTGAATTTTTTCAAAGCCCCAAACCTCTGAATCAAACAAAAACCCACTTTTCCACCTTGACTAGGTTTCCAGCCAACTAGGCCTCCAATGGTGTTTTTTTGACTTTTCTAACAACTTTTCTAAAAGACTCACCAAACTAATGATTGAATTAGGTGTGTTTTGTGATGCTACACAACATACAAAAATCTTGATAGCACTTGTTTCAGACCAAACCTTTCAAATGGTACGGAAACTTTCTATGGTATCTTAAATTGTTCCCAAACCAAGTATTTTCCAAGTTTTAATCTCCTATGACACCCTTAACATGCTCAAACACAAAACCCTCATGAAATTGCTCCAAAAACTAGGGCCTCTTGAAAAATTGACTTCCACACACTTCCAGAATCTTCTCTTTGACTTTTCACCATTAAATCATCATTCCTAAACACCTTGAAGGAATTTGAAGAAAGATTTTAAGTATTATAGCCAATGAATAGAAAAATGTTAGAGAAGCAAGGGTTTCAAAGACCTATTAAGAAACCTTATGACAATTCAAGGCATCATACAAACACAATTTGAAGCACACCATTGAATGGAAGGATATAGAGTTTAGAGGAGGTGTTCCAAGGGACTTTAAACTGAAATAGATGATAATGGCAAGATCACTAGTCTTAATGTCCAATTTGAGATGTGTTCCAATGTGAAAGGACCTAATGTCCTAATTTAAAATAGATGACTTTAAAAGGACCTAATGTCCAATTTGAGATGTGTTCCAAATTGGCTTAATGTCATGCAGAGCAAAGGAAGAAAAATCTCAATCCACACTCAACTTGACATTCATTTTACAAATTCTTGTTTCCCTTACAATTTGGACTCTCTTTCCTTCATAAAACCTTGAAAGGGGCAGACTTTGCCATTGTTGTTTTTGATTGAATTTGATCACTCAACAATGCAACTTGATCACTCAACTTGAATCACACAATCAAACATCTCAAGCATGACTTGGGGATGATGTAAAACTCTTCCACACAATAGAAAATGACCAAACAAATAGACCTTGTACCCAAAAACATCCATTCTTCCATAAACTCCTACACAAGCCCATGTAACTTTGTAACATTAAGCTATCACGATAGTCAAAATAAAAACTGATTAAAGGAATTAACCAGAAAATGAAACATTCTTTTAGACTCCTAAAATATCCTCCACAAGTTTCCAAAAGCATAGGATCAAACACCCACCATAAATGTATCAAAAGATTGACTTACAAGCCATAAACGAGGCTTAACTAGGCCTGCATAAGGAAGTGTTCAACCTTTCAAGGCACACCCAAACACCCACAATTCCTTTAAAATATTCTAACAGGTTCCCCAAGACCTGTTCCATGCATTTCATTCATTAGTATTGCAAAAATACTCAAAAAATTATGAAAAGTGCATTTTAAAGACCATTTTCATGCATTTACAAGGGAAAAACCAACCTAGGGCATCAAATAACTTTTGCAAACCTCCATCTTTCAATCTAAAACAAATTTGAACATGAAGAAGGGCGCTAAACCTAACATTCTACCAAGTTTTACATATCTACCATGGTGGAAATGGGAATTATGACCATTTTGGTGACCAAACCCTTGTTTGGTAGGGTTTCAGACCCTCTTTCACTAAAATTGAAGTAAATTTCTTAATACTTAATGAAATAAATTCAAATAACCACCAAAAGAAATTATTCTCTACCTGAGCTATCAAACCATATTCATTATAGGGCTTTACAATGCTGTTGCAGCTCGTACCAATTGAAGGAATAGTCAAAACTGCTGGAAAATCAAGAAAAACAGAGTTTTTTTAATATTCAAATGCTTCAAACTTCCAATCAACCTTTTGCCCTAACCAAAAGGAGGCCTTATAAACTTTTACACATCATTTCCAATGACCCTCAACTATTTTTTGAAATAGGGAGCCATTGGTTAAGGGATTTACAACTTAAATGATGAGTTTACACAAATTACACTATGACAACATTGCATTTTTGAAGCAATTTTGACTCCTATCATCTAAGACCAAAAAATCCATTCAAATGGCCCTAAAAAAACCTTATTACATCATTAAGACATTAAATATGCATTTATTAACATAAAAAAATGAGACTTACTAACAAATTTTACCATCAAGTATAAATTAATAAGAACAGTTGTGCATATACTTACAAATTAATAAGAATAGTTGTGCATATACTTACAAATTAATCCAATGAACCATCCAGGTCTGCTCTACTCTTTATTGTGTCAAGTATTGCCTCATGGTCAGACTCACGGACCTTCCACAAGGTCTTGTTCAAAGGTCTACCCTTATATTTGGTCAAACGAACATTGGATGCCACGACAAGGTTTGAGTATTGAAGAATCTTACGATGCGTGTCAAATTCCTCAAACAACCAATGTTTAACACTCTTATGTGGGTACCTTCTGAGCCACGTTCCAGTAAGAACAACTGATCCTGTAGGGTATTCAATGTTTTCTCACATGCAATTGGGGCTTCCAATTTCTTTTTTTGCCTCAACCTAGCGACACAAGTAATAGTCTGGCGTACCTTCTTACGTTGTCTTCATTTCACCAATACTTTGCATAAACATGCCACGCATTTATATGTGGGACATATCTATTGAAATTAGTCAACATTATGAATACAGTACAAAGTAAGATAACAATATGGAATTTCAAATACTAAGCAAGTAGATATATTACCTGGTTGAACTAGATCTGATACATGGTCAAAGTCGACCGACGATTCCATCTATGTTAGTTCCAATGCCATCAGAGGGAGATACGTGTGAAGTGGGATAAGATAACTTGTCAACCATTTGTCAACCCACTCCCCTGACTCAAAATCATTCTAGGCTTGCATTGTACATGAAGAATAAAAGCATGCCATCTTACGTGTATCAATACTCCATGAACCTGCTTTTGAGCTAAGGAAAGAGTGCAACTCACTCGATCCTATTAGTGTACAACAATCCTCATATGGTGCAATGTTAGTATCATCCATCAACCAAAAAAATCTATGAACTGAAGACATACCTTCATTACCTGGACCCATCGAAGAATTACACCACTGGACGATTGATCTTGCATC
>VDFB02349647.1:0-20088 GCA_007258455.2 Sequoia sempervirens
GGTATGCTTGTAGGTGATCATAGGCCCGTATTCTTCATTCATCCAGTAACTCTAGCTGTGCAAGCCGTGCAACGTGAGCATCTTCTTCGTTGATGAGGTTCTTCAAAGAAATTCTCAATGAGGGGAGCTCAACTTCGATTGGCAAGACGACTTCAGCTCCATATACTAAAGAGTATGGGGTGGCGCCTGTTGGGGTACGGATGGATGTGCGGTATGCCCACAGGGCAGGATGAATGTGAAGATGCCAATCTCGTCTAGTGTTATTGACCACCTTTTTGAGAATGCGGATGAGAGTTTTGTTGGTTGCTTCCGCCTGACCATTACCCTGAGGATAATAAGGCGTCGACCAACAATGCTAAATATGGAAAGTATCACACAAGTGTTTCATGGCTTGGTTCTTGAATGGTTTTCCGTTGTCAGAAATGATGGTGGATGGGATACCATATCTGCAGAGAATATGGTAGAGGATGAATTTGGAGATCTGAGTACCGGTGATTTGCGAGAGTGGCATTGCTTCCACCCATTTGGTGAAGTACTCGGTTGCGGTGATGATGAATGTATGACCATCAGATGATGGTGGGTGAATCTTGCCAATCAAGTCAAAACCCCATTGAGAGAACGGCCATGGTGCTAATAGAGGTTGAAGATCTTGTGCCGGGGCATGGATCAAATCCGCATGCTGTTGACAGGGAAGGCATTTCTTCACAAATTCGCAAGCATCATGTTCCAATGTAGGCCAGTAATATCCAGCCCGCAAGGTTCTTTTGGCCAGAGCCATACCATTTGAGTGAGCCCCACAAATACCACCATGTACTTCTGTTAGTACCGTTTGGGCTTCGGTCTCATTCAGACATCTCAGGAGGATTCCATCATACCCGCGACGATAAAGCGTATCACCAACGATGATGTATCGGGATGAACGATGGATAAAGGATTTATGTTGGTTGTGTGTAAGTTCAGGGGGTATGGTATTCTCACAGAGGTAAGTATATATGTCTTGGTACCACAGGGAGACAGGACCTACAATATCACACACCATGTCAGTGTCAGGGACATCATATGCGGGGATTAACAATTGTTCGACCAGAAACTCACACTTTGTCTGATCCTTGGGCATGTCAATCAAAGAGCCAATAGTGGCCATGGCATCTGCTGCTTTATTCTGCACCCAAGGGATTTGGTCAAACTGTATGGAGGTGAAATATTTCTTGAAATCGTCCACCATGCGTTTATAGGGTAGCAGTTTGTCATCCTTTGTGAGGAATTCATCATTAACTTGTCTGATAACCAATAAGGAATCCCCAAAGACTTTCAAATGTGTAATGTGCCACTGTTTTGCAATTCTAAGGCCGGTGAGGAGGTCTTCATATTCTGCCATATTGTTGGTGCAGGGAAACGCTATCCTGAATGATTTTGGGATGTAGTCACCTTGAGGGGTGACTAGTAGAATTCCTTCCCCAGATCCACTGTCAGTGTATGAGCCATCAAAGTATAACGTCCAAGTTGGTGCTTCTATTACTGTGTAGATTCCTTCATCCGAGAATTCGGTGTCTATTGGGTAGGCGTCTACTAGTGGTGCTTCAGCCAATTGATCAACAATAACCTGTCCTTTAATAGCTTTGCGCTCTACATACTCGATGTCAAATTTGCTTAGTAGCATGACCCATTTGGCCATGCGACCAGTCAAAGTGGTTCTAGATAATAGATATTTCAAAGGATCAATTTTAGCAATTAATTTGTTCGGGTGACTGAGCATGTAATGGCGGAGTTTCTGTGTACTGAAGACTAGCGCAAGGCACGCTTTTTCCATAGGAGAGTAATTTAACTCATAGCCGACTAGTGTTCTGCTAATGTAGTAGACTACCCTTTCTTTGAGTGACTCATCATGCTGCGCCAATAATGCCCCCAGTGCGACTGAGGTAGTAGAGATGTAGAGAAGGAGGGGTTTTCCGGGAATAGGCGGCGTCAGAATCGGTGAATGAGCTAAATATTCCTTGATTTTATCAAAACCCATTTGACACTGTGTTGTCCAGCGTAAAGTGGAATCCTTCTTCAAAAGATGGGTAAAAGGTTGACATTTATCTGCGAGCTAGGCTATGAACCGACGGATAGATTGCATCTTTCCCTGGAGGCTCCTTAACTGTTTTAGATTGCGTGGGGGTGGCATGTCCAGAATAGCCTTTACCTTGGCAGGATCAACTTCAATACCTCTACGAGAGACAATGAAACCCAACAATTTCCCTGACGTGACCCCGAAGACACACTTTTTTGGATTCAGCCGCAACTTATAATGTTCTAATCGCTCAAATATCTTCTTCAGGATGGCCAGATGTTCTGCTCGTGTCTTGGACTTCCCTAACGAGGTCATCAACATAGTCTTCCATGATGATATGGATGAGGTCATGGAAGATAACTATCATAGCTCTTTGATATGTTGCTTGCATTTTGAGACGAAGAAGGGCATAAATTGTAGCGAAGGTGCCCAAGGAGTTGTGGCGGTTTGTGTTGGTCTTCGAGAGCGGTCGGATGTCACGGTTGTAGCAGGAGAAGCCATCCATGAGGGACAACATCTCATATCCCCTCTTTGTTAGGTCTTCAACATGTCAATATTAGGAAGAGGGAAATCATCTTTTGGGCAGGCTTTGTTGAGATCTCTAAAGTCTGTACAGACCCGGATGTCACCATTTGGTTTAGCAACCAGCACTATGTTGGAGATCCATTCAGAGTAGTCAATAGGTCTGATAAAACCCGCGTCTAGTAACTTCTCCAACTCTTTTTTAACTAACAATGCGACTTGCGGGTGCATCTTTCAGAGTTTTGTAGCGGAGCTTATCTGGCGAGAATGTCTAAGTGATGTACCACTAAAGCAGGGTCTAAGCCTGGCATGTCTGAGTATGACCAGGCAAAGTTGATGATTCCTTCTCGGAGTAGCTGCACAAAGATCGGATACTCTTGTTCAGAGAGTGACTTGGCTACATAGGTGATCTTCGGACTTTCAGCAGTTCCCAAATTGACTTCTTATGTTTCTTCAATGGGATAGATGACACAGCGAGATGTTGATTTTATAAGGGAAGATGAACATCTCCATCCTCACGGTACCTCTTGAGTTTTCACCATCGAGATGCATCCTTTATTTTACTTTTCTAGGTCGAGCGCCTCAGGGAGGTTTTCACTAGATGACCTCTTTTTATTTTTCTGATTTTTATTTTTGCGACTGGAGTGTTCATCCTCCCCCAATCCCATAAGGTTGACGTAGGTGTCCGTAGTCATACTGACAGGTGTGGTGTTGTGTAGGTCCCAGTCAATGAGTTCAGGGTGACAGAGGGATAGGCTGATGGTGCAAACAGATAGGCATTCGAACATGGAGGATAAATCAATGTGATCGACATCATCATATGCATGTATGATGGATTCCTCCTCGGGTATGTCTTCCAATGAGCCATCGTCCATAGTGATACTATTGGAAGTATTATATGACGTTGCAGGGCTTTTCTGTTTGTTGTCATACCCAATTCCTACCTTCTTTGGTAACTGTTGTGTATCAATAGGTTGCAATCGCCCTTGTTCCTCTTTTCCTAGGCCTCTACCTTGGTAGTTATGCTTTTCCACGAACTTTATTGGCCAAGGATACTTTTCCTGAAAATATTTCTTTAGAGGAGTTTCTAGTTCGGGCTCTTCGCGGTAGACCCACTGACTTATGTCTTCCTTTGGCGCATCGACCTTGACACTCGGGGACCTGAAAGTGATAGTAGGAATGTTTTTACCGCTGAAGGTGATGATCTTGTCTTCCATTTGTATAGCATGTGAGGGTTGACCGTACTCATGTGGTGACAGTGGCATGGTGGCTACATTAAGAGCCGTATGCATTTCATACTCACCGCACCCTTTGTCAATGATCTGGACTCCAGTGACTGAAGGATTAGTGGCGGAGGATGGAGTGGTGATTATGGTAGATGATGGATTGGAGGATGATGGATTGGAGGATAATGACTGGGAGGCCCCCATTTCGACCCCAGGACAATAATGTAAATGGGGAAAAGATGCTTCTAAAGCTTGACAATACTCAAATGGTTGGGGGTCGGCATAGATGGTGACCTCCTGTTCGTTAACTGGGAATTTGAGGCATTGATGGTATGTGGATGGAACAGCTTGCATAGCATGGAGCCATGGGTGGCCAAGGAGGAGATTATATGGTAAGTCCAGATCAAGGACATGGCAGGTAGTATACTGGAGCACAGGTCCCACTTGGATAGGGAGACTGATAATTCCTTCTGAATTTCTTTCTGCATTGTCATAAGCCTTGATTGTAATTATCTGGTTGCTTAGGTCCGCTTGAGAATACCCTATCTGTTTTATGAATTTCAAAGTACATAGATTAAGGGCAGAGCCATTATCTACCAAGACCCTTTTTATTTTATGACGGGCAATTATGACTTCGATATGTAGGGGGCGGTTGTGATTGATGCCAATGTTGGGCATATCATTTTGGCTGAAGTGGAGGTGGTGAGACAAAGCCAAGTGTCCCACCAAAGCTTGGAATTGTGTGGGGTCGATGTCGTTTGGGACATGGGTTTCCTGCAAGGCTTTATTGAGGATCTCTTGATGTACCGGGGAAGACTTAAGCAAATCTAGAATAGATATATGAGCGGGGGTCTTCCTTAGGTGATCAAGGATGTTATATTGAGAGTTTACAGGAGCGGGTTGGATGGGTGTGGAGGCTGCAGGGACGGTGATGCGGGCCCGTCGCGTAGTCACAGCACATTGAGGGTCTTTGGCTTTAACGTGTATCATGGATACTCGGGGTTCCACCTGCTCGATGTAATGAATAACACCTTCATAATTGAAGGGCACATTCTTGTAATTCACATTATTGGTGTATTATTTTGGGGATGACTAGTGGAGGTGCTAGGACCTTGACTATGGTTTGGGAAGGCATTTTGATAGATTTGCAGTTGAGCATTGGAGGATGAAGGTTGACTGGGTCAACCTTGATATCTCCTCGATCAATGAGATCTTGGACATAATTTTTTAAACCCTGACACTTATTCAAGGAGTGTCCTGATTTTATGAAAGTCACAATACTCATTTTCTTTAAACCATGCCGGCTTGGGTTTGGACTCATCGAATGGTTTGGTGACAGGGTATGTGATGGGGTAATTGATTTGCAACAATTTATTGAAAATGACACTTAAGGGTTCACCCAATTGGGTGTATTGACATTTGGTGTTCCCTTGATTCCTTTGATTTGACTGCTGAGGGGGACGAGGTGCCCCCTGCGGTACTGATATGGCGTTGGGTACAGACTGTTGTTGCCCTTGGGATGCATTAGCCACTTGGACATGTTTGGTGTCTGTCACTCCATCATTCACTGCATTTTTGTTTTTGTTCCAAAATCGTGATTTATCTCCGAATGACCGTTCTTTGTCATGACTGTGTATTTTGATGTGTCCTTTGGCGATAAGGGCACATTCAAGGATAGGTCCCTTTTCCACTATCTCAGCGAAAGTGGTGACACAGTGTAGTCTAAAATTGTGGGCCATGTCGGGATGTGAATTTTCCACAAAAAGAGTGACCATGTCTTTTTCTTTCAAAGGATTTTTCATTCGACTGGCTAATGCACGCCACCGTTGGAGGTAGCTGGTAAAGGTTTCTCCATCCCGTTGTTTCTCTTTCAAGAGATCTAAGGTGTCAGTATCCTTCCGCAAATTGAAGGAGAAGTAGGAGACAAACTGTTCTGATAAGTCTGCAAAAGTTTTTATAGACCCCTTTTCAAGAGTCATGAACCAATCTAGGGCATGGCTTGCTAGACTTCTTGGGAACAGACGTAAGAGATAGTTATCACTATACATGACTTCTTGACACTGTGCATAAAACTCTTGCAAGTGGGCCTTAGGGTCTTTGTCTCCCTTGTATTTGTCAAATTTTGGAATCTCAAATGTTTAGGGAATGGGATCAATGAGATGGATGGATCGAACGGATATGGGCATATATCTTCAAATTTGAATGATTGTTTTGTGCCCCCTGCTTGAAGGTCCTTAAGGGCAGCTTTGATTTCCAACAAGTCCGAGCTAGCTGGTGGTGGGTTGGGGGGATATAGATGATAGAAAGATGAGGGATCTTGTTGAAAGGGTGTCGGATTGTTGAAATGCGGGTTTGAATGATTGGATGATGACATGGTTTGCTGGTAAGACGGGGGATTCTGTTGATATGGGGGTTGTTGTTGTGGGACATAATATGGATTTGTTTGATAAGAGTGTGGGGCAAGTTGTTGGGAAACTTGGATGGGACGTTGCGCGTTGATTTGTTGGTATTGGGGGTATTGTTGTGATGGAAGGGAGGTCGTATAAAGCGATTGTTGGGGAAATTGTTGTTGGTTATGGGAGTAGTAGTGTTGTGGAGGTTGTTGTTGTGGCGTCGAGTGCTATGTGGACTGAGGCGGGATATTATCTTGTGGTTGGACCTTTGGACGCAAAAGGGACGCAAGAAAGGGAGATATGGTTTAGGTAGGCGGTTGAGATGGATTGCCTTGTGATTGGTAGGATGGTTGTTGTGAAGAGGTCAAAGTATTGGGTATAGCTTGTTGCGGATGAGACGGCGGAGGTTGTGTGGGTACATTTTGTGAAAGAGGTTGTTGGGTTCCGCTTGGAATGTTCAGCTGGGGTGTGCCTTGTGGAGGCATTTGAGGCAGAATGGTAAGCGGGGGAACCTGTTGAGGTGGTGTGCTGGTGGTCCCAGGAGGCAGAAGCGATGTAGCAAAGGAGGTACCCCCAATATTGACTGTAGGCGGGTTCAAAGGAGGGGGTGCGGTTAATGTTAATGGCGGAGGTTGCGGAATGTTTTGTGGCATGCCATAAGCGAAAGGATTATTGGGATCGGGCACCTGAGATCCACCTATAACTGAGGTCGACAGTATGTGGGGGATAATTAACCTGATAAAGGATGGCATTGCCAAATTCAGGTTGATGCCAACCCTCAATTGGAGGAACATTGGAAAAGTATGAACCTTCGGGTGCATTTTGGGACCCTTGGAGTACGTGAGATGGGGCACCCTTGTATTTGGACAAGTCAACATTGGAGGGAGGTTTAACACCCTTCTCAATCAAGTGGGCCAAGATTTCTTCCCCATGTTTCGCAAGCAAACGGTCGGTCATTTGCACATTGGCAGGATTACTAAAATGTTCCTCAAGTGTGAGTTCAGGTTGATTAACCATGCTCTCTTCTCCATGTGGCGAGTTATTCTGATTCTCAGTGTTGGAGTGTGATGAAGTACCGTTATGGGGATCATGAGTGATGTCGGTACCTTTGTTGGGATCTGATGAGGTGTTCTTGGGATCTTGAGGATTGTTGGATTGGGCATTTTGAGCTTGACGGTCGGCCATCTTCTTTGCTTGTGAACGGGTCTGAACGGGCATGCAAATGTGAGATGAGCGGATTAATGACCTTGTCAAATGATTTTATTATGATTGGGTAAGGTGCGATTTAGATGGGGTTTGGATTTTGGATCAGATTTTGTTGGGATATGTTGGATTGGATTAGATTACGATTGGATTGGATTTGATTAGATTTAGGATTTGGATTTGATTGGATTGGATTGGATTTGGATTGGATTTGGATTTGATTGGATTGGATTGGATTTGATTAGGATTGGATTGGATTTGATTTGATTAGGATTGGATTTGATTCGATTGGATCGGATTTGGATTGGATTGGATTAGATTAGATTTGATTAGGATTGGATTTGATTCGATTGGATCAGATTTGGATTGGATTGGATTTGGATTGGATGGGATTTGATTTGATTAGGATTTTGGATTGGGATTGGATTGGAAGATGTAAGAGAGGGACCTTAAGCTTGATCACGTGGGATTACCCTTAGTGACCCTAGAGCTTTGATTGATTAATAGGATGATTACGGCACCGAATCCACCTTAAGCTAGGAATGGATTGATTGGGCCGTGGATGATAACTTACAACACCGAATTCACCTCAAGATGGAGGCAAATTGATTGGGGTCGAAGTTAAAGACCAATAATCAAGTTCAAGCGCTATAGTCAATTTAGGTAACCACTTTGTAATGCAAGGTTGGGGCGGTTTGGCTATGGGTGGTGTTTAGGAGGTGTGAATGGTAACGTTGTGATGTTTGTTAGGTGAGGTTATTGACTTGTGAATGGAAAATTGAAATGAAAAGGTAGATTAAAGATGATTCGTGAAAATTTGGAGTGATAGAATGGGGGTTTAAATGGATAAAATGGAGGTTTTGGGAGGGTTAAAATGATAAAATGGAGACTTAAGATAATGGGATAATAGTTGGGAACGATTAAGTGGTGATTTAGAGGTTAAATGAATCCGAATGGGGTACTTTCAGGGCGTTGACAGCAAAATCAAGGGCGTAGGCAGCGTTCTGCAGTGAATCAGGGGTGCTTCCGCCTTTCTGCAGCAGAAACAGGGGCGCTTCCGCCTTTCTAAAGCAGAATCAGGGGCGCTTCCACCTTTCTACAGCAGGATCAGGACTTGATTTCGATGGTAAAGGCTATGGCAAGGATGAAAAATGATAGTAAGGCCAAAGTGTCAAAGATTTCACAGGTCTTTCACAGAAAACACTTCAAGCAAGCACAATCCTATGATTAATATTAAGGGTATGGCAAGGCAAAGTCTTAATCTAGGATGCACAAGGCTTCTAGGGAGTCCTCGATATACTCTCGGTACGTGAGGTACAACCGTGAACACCAGTCCATCACAAGCGTGAGTCGGGAACCCCAGCAAGATACTGAAAGGCTCGGACCAACACTTCACGTCTATCTAGGTATCACCCTAGTTTTGACGCTCCGCCAATTACGATGCGACTGGATTGGGGTACAACTTTCATTCTCCCCCCTTTATATACCCCACCGGTACACGTGGTTGGAATCGTCCCTTGGGGTGATGAAATCCCCAAGCAGGTCCCACTAGGAAGAAGACACTAACTGTCTCCAACTACTCCCCAGGCTCACACGAAGTGCAAGGGGAAAGCGAAAACGAGTTAATGCCCCCTTGGGTAACACAAAAATAAGCAATCACAGCAAGCAGCAAAGTTCAATCCCCCTAATTAGACTATGTTCGAAAGCAGCAAAGACAATTAAAACTTTTTCTTTTTTTTTTCAAAAAAAATTTGATCAAGTAAATGGCCCTGCAAGCAAATGTTAGCTATCTTCTTCTTCGTCCTTGATCAAATTTTGCCACAAAATGCTGCAAAACATTAGCAAAAAACACCACTATCCTTGCCAAAATGATGTTAGAGGGTTACTATTTGAAAACAGCAAAAAACGGGAGCAAAAACGAAGCAAAAATAACTGTTTTACCTTCCAAACTGTGTTGTTTTGGGGCACTTCCGCCCTTCTGCAGCAAAAATCGGGGTGCTTTTGCCTTTCTGCGGTAAGGCAGAGGGTGCTGCCACCTTTCTGCGGTAAGGCAGAGGGCGCTGCGCAAAAGGTGGGGCGTTGCGTAAGAAGCGAGGCACTGCGTACAAGGTGGGGCGCTACGTACAAGGTGGGGCATTGCCGCCTTTCTGCAACAAACTAGTTAGATTTCCAAGAAAACAAGAAAGTTGTGCCCCTCCCACTGTAAGAAACGTGTTAGAAAATCTTTTTAAATTTATCCCTAATCACAGCTAACTCGTTAGAGGAAAGTAAAACTTTGAGATGTGGGGCGCTTCCGCTTTTCTGGAACAGACCAGAGGGCACTTCTGCCTTTCTGCAGCAAGGCAGAGGGTGCTTCCGCCTTTCTGCGACAAGGCAGAGGGCGCTTCTGCCTTTTTGCAGCAGAAATAGGGGCGCTTCCGCCTTTCTGCGGCAGAAACAGGGGCACTTCTGCCTTTCTGCGACCTTTTCCTGCACAATTCTTAGCTAAAATAAGGGTTAAATATAAGAACCCGTTTGTGGGTCCCACCGGGCGTGCCAGAAATGTATACCTTGATATCTATCCTACTCTAAATATGCAAAACAACTTAAAAATGCAAGTGATAAAATACCAAAGACACCTCAAGATTAGCCAAAAGAGTGATAAACAATAAGGAAAATGGACTAAATAAAACACAAACGATTTCACCTTCCTTGCTGTTGATTTCTCCTTGATTGGCCCTTGCTTGGAATTGATTGTGTGCTCCTTAGATGATGGATTGAGTGACTAAAATGCAAGCTTCAATATGCAAAATGATTAACAAAGATGGTTAAATGATTGAAAAGGCTAGAGGATTCAAATGGACAGCATGTAGTTATCAAAATGCAAAGTGTTGAAAATGCCCTTGAGGAGGGGGTATTTATAGGAGAATTTGAATTCTCTAGAGAATTCAACGGTCAAGATTGCTCCAACAAGGCCAAGATGAAGGGCTATGGTGGGTTGAGAACCCACAATCCCTCACATCTTGACATGTGGAGGGTGAAGTGGATAAAGGGATATGAGGTGGAGATGAGTTGTCAAAAGGTACATGAGGTGGAAAAAGGACATGCACCTTGGGGAGTGAGAGATTTCCACAAAAAGGGATTTCTTGTCCCCAAGTGGGAGTGAAAGAGACACTTGAGGAATTTTGGAATTCCTCAAAAATCTACATGGGAAAGTGAAAGGTGGTTGGGGGGATAAGTGTGAATTAAAAATTCACATTCATAGGATGATCTAGAGGATAAAAGGTGGGCTCCAAAAAGGTGGGACTTGGTCACATGTGGAGATTGTGACAAGTCCAAGGTTCTAGAAGTCTTGGAAGAATGGAATGTGAATTAAAAATTCACATAGGGAGGAGAGAGACATGGGATAAATAAATAAGAATTAAAAATTCTCATGGGAAGGAGAGTCAACATCTAAAAAGGAAAAAAATGGAAGTATTGACCAAAAAGTGGTGCTAGAAATAGCTAATGACCTTAGTTAAGGTTGTGCAAACATTGGATTAGGCTAATTAATGGAATATTAGAGGCAAGTGGAAAATGTAGGAGGATGTGACATTAATCTCTGATTAAGAGAATGCACATCATAATCATAAATTAATTAAATTAATTCAGATTAGGGCAAGGATGTGACAAGGAGAGAGAAATGAAGAATTTTAAATTGATTTAAAATCAAAAGGGGAAAAATGACTAAATTAAATAAATTAGTGTATTTATTTAATTTAGAGAGGAAAAAGGTGAAAGATAAAGCATTTAATTATTAAGTTAAATACTTTACCAATGTGAGGCGAAAGGTGTAATATTAATTTAATAAATTAATATTAATATGATAGACAGGAAGGCAGCAAATTTAATCATATGGAAGTGATTAAATCTAGATGTCTACAGATTGAATTGACCCCCCTTTCCCTAGTTTCCATAGAATATCCACCATTTTCTTGTATTAAACCAATTTTTCATCCTTTATCTCGTACTCGTCGTTGACTAGTCAAACCACTAACTGTGATTTTCCATAGACATGCAAGTTTTTGAGTTTCCATCTGATAGCTTCCCTTAGACTTGTTAGCAAAGCTTCGTATTCAACAATGTTGTTTGTGTACGAGAAGGAAATTATATATGACTTAGGGATAGTGTTCCCTTGTGGTGCGATAAATAAGACACTAGCTTTTGAACCATGTTGTGTGTAGGATTTTTCAAAGTACATCTTCCACGTTGTAGATGTATCTAGCTTGAAGATTGCTTCGTCAGGGAACTTTGTTATGAGAGGTTGGAATGCCTATGTAGGAGCATCTGCTAACTGATCAGCAATGGCATGTCCCTTGATTGATTTTCTTTCTGTGTACTCTATGTCAGACTCACTAAGGAGCATTACCCATTTTTCCTACTTGTTCTTTTTTGCTTTGTAATATAGATAGTTTTATATTGCCAAAAAAAGAGAGGTATGTGCCTCTGTTCAGCAGGTGAACAACAACCATGGAAACCCAACTAGAGACCTTCAAAGATACAGGGCATTTTCGGCCCACCCCACATCCTAGCCCGAGACTGTGACTACAAACACTACTAACTATCAACCATACAACCCAACCCATAAACAAACTTCCAAGCAGCCATGCTACCCTTATAAACCTAAGTAATTACATAACCAAAAGGTGGCCCTAAGCCATGCTCCACTTGCAACATGTTAACAAAAAACTAAAATTTATGCAACAACAGACACTAGACCCAAACCCTACCCTTTGACACCAAACCTTATAGAAAGCCATTTTCTTTGGGAAAATGGTTGAATTCCATGACCCATTTGAAGTCATTCACCACCACCATCCAGAAGATCTTTTGCAAGAAGTTGACTGCAACCGCCACCACCATTCTATGTTTCATCAGCGACATTCCTTTTAAATCTAGAAGGAAAGGATAGAGCTTTACCACCTCACCATTAATTTTAACCATATCCAAATCCCAGGGTCTTGGAATACCTCTACTAGGAAAGGTTTCCTTCAAAGTATCATCCAAACCACCTAGTAAACTTTTCTTGAAAATATTTCCCACCAATGCCTTTGCCTCTTCCTTTGGAGTTCGGCTATCCAGGATCGAAGCTAGGAAACACGATACAATATGTGAATTCGTCCTAAAATATTCCTTGTCTTCTAAGTGCCCTTTCCCTAAAATCATCTTCACAACCACCACGGTGAGAGGATCTATATTGAGCATAATGCGCTTGAGGTGTTGGTCAATGACCCACCTGAAAGCATTTTGTCGATCCTTCATCTCCAAGGAAATTGGAGTGTCTGACCTAAAGCAAGCAACCGAGTCAACCGAAATATCCACAATAAATTTAGAGCACTCCTCCATTGCAACTTGCACTTAGCAAAATTCCCACAGAGAGAAGACAAGAATTTGATATTTTTTACGACCTTTCCAACCTTACAAATAGCTAGGATGGAGTTGCCAACATTATTACTCTGTACATCGCATCATCTCAAGGACGCCAGAAAAGATAGAGTTACCACCATTCGGATGAGTGGGCATGTGATAAAATAATGTTGAACTACCCTGACATGACCTTAACCACCCATGAAATCACTCCAAAACCAAAGCCATCAAAATAATAAAATCGGGTTATGATTACTGTACTTTTCATCATAATTCAGAGGCACAAACAAATAGTCGACATGTCAGCACAAAATCCTTGCTAACTCGCTGCCACCACGACCCCACCCCTCAAGACAGACTTTCCTCCTCCAGCGTGGCAAGTCGCCTGCCCATCCGCCCACATATCTTGAGGGGAAAGAAGTTAGATCCTCAGAGCCACTTCCCGAATGTGAATGCCATCCGCCCCAAGATTTGACAAGGCATCGACCTCTATATTTCCTTCCCTGAAAATATGATTGATAACCACTAGTTCAAACCCATCCAGAAGGTCTAGAGCAACTTCTAGACTAGAATTCAATTTCCAGTGGCTTAACTACCTAGTTTTGAGTGCATTTATGACCAAAGAAGAGTCCCCTTCCACAACTAAGTTATTTACCTTCAATTCACTGCAAAGGAGAAGACCTAGGATCACCACTTGTATTTATGTTGCATTGTTAGTGCTAGTCAAGAGGGGTGATGCTAACCTTCCCACACATTTGGATTTCCAGTCTCTGATAATACAACCTGCACCAGACACACCTGGATTGCGTTGGGCTGCCCCATCAAAATTTAATTTCAACCACCCAACCTTCGGAGGACTCCAAACAATGGACATCCTTTCCAACTTCGTTGTTGGACCCCCAACCCCAATATGAGGTGGGAGTTTGAGCCCATTCCAAAAATTCTGCATTAGGCCATCCCAAGGTGTGCAAGTTCCCATATTTCCTTTCCTTTCTAGAAGTCAAGTGTTTGTCGTCTCCACAATGCTTGCCTCTATTTTGTTCAGTAAAGAGTCCCTAGGCATCACCTTATCCTGAAAGATACGTATATTCCTCTCTTTCCAGAGCTCCCATAGAAACAAATATGGACTCATGATCTACAAACTCCCAAACTTTGTATTCTTCATGTGTATCGATCACCCCAAAAGTAAGCTCCTAAGGTTATTTGGCAACGCAATCTTCCATTGGAGCTTTGCACACAACTAGGTCCAACAATGTTGGTCCTAGGGGCAATTGACAAACAAATGATCGCTTGTTTCTTCCACCCTCTTGCACAAGACACACCTTGAGGGTTCCAAATATCCAAGTTGAGCAAACCTTTCAGTCGTGAGGACCCTTCCTTATGCTACAACCCACGTGAAAATTCCTACTTTAGGAAGACAATCTAGGCTCCAACATAGTGCAGTTGGGAGTTGAGGGATAGGCTGCTCCAAACCCACCAACACCCTATACCCATCCTTCACATTATATATCCCAATTGGAGAAGCGTTCCACCTCATAACATCCTTGCCTTGTGTTGGGCATACTTCCATTCCTACCATTGCTTCTTCATAAATTGAAACTTGTCTAGGATCCAAGCCCAAATCCTTTAGCTTTTTTCCAGTTGTAGTTGGGGATGCCATCAACTTGAGTAGCTTCCCAATAATCACACACCTAGTTACCCCAAACATGTTTGGTTACTTCCCGAACCTGGGCCAATTCAGCTATAGCCTCCATTTTTCCACACCCTTCCCAACAATCTTCTCAAAAAAGAGCCTCGCGACCCCCTCTAATTTCCCAAGTCAAATGACTTAGAATCGGTTGATGGCAGCTACAGAGAAAGTTCCAAATTCTCGATCCTTTTGGAAGGGAGTTCGTTGTAAAAATGTTATTTTCTTCTTCATGTAAGTATTTTTCTTTCACAATCTTGACCCATTTCAACTTTGGTTTAGAATGAATTTACTAGACTAATTTTACGCATAAGGCTTGATTCTGAAGCATCAAATTCTTCAATCCAGACCCATCTGCCTCCCTCCTTTCATAAACCTTTTTCCATTTAATCAGCTAGAATTTTTGTTGATCAGAATTCCCTTGCCAAAAAAAAAAGCTTCATCTTTTGATTGATTTCTTTGCTCGCCCCACTTGAAAATGGTAGACAAGATAGCATGAAAATAGGGATTGCTGCAATTACTGCTTTCAACATTGTTAGTCTACCAGCCCAAGATAGCCACTTGGTTTTCCATGAAGCAAGTCTTGCACTAATCTTCTCAATCACAGGTTCCCAGAGCTTCCTCGGTTGCACCCCTTTTTCCAACAGAAGGCCCAAATATTTGCATGGGAGCTTGCCTTTGCAAAAGCCCAAAGTTCACAAAATTTGTACTTCATTTCTAACGTCAGTATTGAAGAAAAGGATCTTAGATTTAGTTTGACTCACCTCCTGACCAGACACCCAAGAATATTGATCCATAATTTGCTTGAAGCCCTTTGCTTCCTTCACTGTAGACATTCCAAACAACATATTATCATTAGCAAACTGTTGGTGAGTGACCTCAGGGACCCCTCTCGTGATCTGAACACCCTTCAGATGCCCATCTGATCTTACCAATGAGAAAGCACGACCAAGGGCTTCAGCCATTATTATGAAAGGGAAGGGAGATAGGGGGTCCCCCTACCTAAGTCCCCTAGAAGCACTGAAGAAACCTTTCAACGAGCCATTCAGTAGAATAGAAAATATCAGGCTCGAAATCCAATCAAAAATCCAATTTAGCCAACATTTTTCAAACCTGAAGGCTTTCATGACCTTGAAGAGAAAGCAACAATTCACTTTTTTGTAGGCCTTTTTGATGTCCAGCTTGATCAACATTACCTTTCTCTTCATCGTTTGAATTGAGTGAATCGCCTCTTGTGCAATTATAACCCTGTCAAAAATAGATCTTCCCTGCACGAAACCCGTTTGCTCCTCGAAGATTATATGTGGTAAGATGCATTTGACCCTATTGGAAATTGTTTTGGCTATGAATTTATAGACTATGTTACAAAGGGAAATGGGTCAAAAATCATCCAAAGAATCTGGTTTCTCTCTTTTCAGGATCAATGCAATGAAATTATTATTGACTTCTTTCAAAACCTTCCTTGAACTCCTTGAATCTTCAATTGCTTCTACCATATCTTTGCCAAGAATGTCCCAACACTTTTGAAAGAAGCCAGCCGAGAACCCATCTAGCCTAAGAGCCTTGTCTAGGCTTAGCTAAAAGAGGGCCACCTTAATTTCTTTTTATGTAAATTTTCTTTGAAGCATCGTGTTATTGTTCATCTGTGATGATTCACAAAATGCCACTTATGAGGGCTTACATATCTTGTGGACTAGAGCTAGCTGGTTCATTTAGAAGGGCCTAAAAGAATTCCATTGTGGCAGCCTGATGTCTTCAATCTTTTCCAACAATCTTCCATCGCGGTTCTAAATGTAAGAGATCCTATTTATTTCTTGCCTAGTTTTTGTAGAATTGGAAGAATTTAGTGTTCTTGTCACCTCCACACAACCAAAATTCCCTTAATTTTTTCCACCAAAAGGTTTACACTTTGGTAAGTAAATCCTTTAATTTATTTAGCAACTATGTTTCCTGATGAAACCTATCCAAATCCATCCCCTACTTGATTACTACTTCATTTAAAGAATGTAAGGTTGCCTCAGTGTCCCCCTTCTCTTCAAAAATATTTTTAAAGCACTCCTTATTCCATATTTTCAATTATTGTTTAACAAATTTCAATTTTTCCACAAAATTGTACATCTTCGAACCACCTGGATTGTGGCCAGACCACCACTGCTATACCAGTTCAAGAAAATGGGGGTCATGGAACCACACTTTTTCAAACTTGAAAGGACAGTGCACAAGAGATCGTTCCCCTACAATATCTAACAACACCAGGAAGCGATCCAAACCACCCCGGAAAGAAGTCTACCTTCAAGAGTGAATGGGAAAGTACGTAGATCACCTTTAAAAAAGAATCTATCCAATATTTATGTGATGTTGGAGAAGCTCGCCCTTCTATTAGTCCATGTGAACATTCCATTACTTGTGCTAACCTCAAACAAAGTGTTGGCATCTACAAAGCCTTCAAAATCAATTTGGGACTGTAACCTCCTCCTAATGCCACCTTTCTTGTCATTTGATCTTAATATGGAATTGAAATCAACACCCAGAATGATGAATTCCAATGCAAAATCTTTGCATAGGTTACTCAATTTGTGCCATAATTCCCTCTTTTGAATACAGGAGACTGGACCATAAACATTAATTAGGATGAAATTTAAATTGGAGGCAAGACTTTTACCTTACATGCCATCCAGTGTTTGGCAGAGATTAACTCCTCCAAACACACGCTTTGCAAATGCCACAGCGTCAAAATCCCTCCAGAGGCACCATTTGCATTCATCCCGATGCCATTCCAACCATACAATTTTTTATATAAGCTATTTTTTTCTAACTCAGCTAGTTTAGTTTCCTGAACCAAACATATGTCAGTCTAAAATTCAGCCAACTGATGCCTAATGATGCATCGCTTGTTAGGGGCATTCAAGCCCCTAACATTCCAGGTAACGATCTCCATGGTTGTTCAAGAACGGCTTCACCCTTCCCTACTTTGAGCATTTCATTGATCTTTCGTTGACCATAGGCTTCCTCGTCCCATTTCAATTTCTCCTAGTTAGGAATCCTGTCGCGATGCTTGTTGTTTCCACAATATAGGGAAGCTTCTCACGGTTCTTTCTAACATATTCCTAACTCGCCCGTAACCTTGACACATTTTTCTATTTCCCATGTTGGGGAAGAACAAGGTCTAGCTGCAACATCTTGTTGCTCTTCGTTCAAATGGATACCATGCATCCAGTCCACCAACTCTTCCTCAAATCCAAGGGGGATCGCTCCTACTTTAGCATATTTTGTGATTTTAGCAAGTTCAATCCCAACCTCCATTAGCAAATCTAAGTCATCCTTCTTGAATTTCAGCTCCATGGCTTCCAAAGCTTCTATAATTTTTTAATTCAAAATTTGGAATGCCAAATCTTTGCCCTGGTCCAACTGGGGGTTCATCCCACCATCCATTGATCCTAATTCCTCCAAATGCTCCCCCTTTGCCACAGGAGAACCATCCCAATTCTCCATAGGCTTCGACAAAGAGACACTCTGTGGCTCAATACCAGGATCTTTTCCGCCACTCCCCATATTGCCCTGTGCCTGGTTCATGGTTGGTTGGATAGGGGGAGGGCCACAACTTCTATTATCTTGCGACCTCCACCCAATAGTGTCCAGAAGCTCATTCTGTGTATTCATTTCCAAGATCAGGGGTTGAATCAAATTGCCCCAATTTGTGAACAACTTGATCTCTTTCCAAAAGTAGCTATTAGGCTTTCATTTTATGCAAATTTGCACATATGTGTTCACCCCATCCTAATCGACTCTTTCCTCCACACAAATAAATTTCCCCAAATGGTTACCAATATTTTCCAAAATTTGAAGATTCGGTAGCCTATACCATTCCTGAATCCATTCCAATTGGTGCTTCATCGGATCGAAGCCCAACTTCCACCTATGAATGTAAAATCCAAACCTGTCCATAAGCCAGATTCCATTCAAAATTTGTTCTTGAATGTCAATTGATAGGAAAACCACCACAAAGAATCCATTCGCCAGGACCTTGAGTTTCATTTCCAACCCCCACCGACCTTGCCACCAATGAATTAAACTATCCTAGTTTAGACTTTTCCCATACCAACGGACAATCAACCCGTGTTGCTCCAGAAAGGAAATGGATGGTTGAAGCAAATTATATTTTATTACCAAAGTCGCTATGTTTTCTTACCTAGCGTGACCACCTCTAGCCCTCTCATTCAATGCACCTAGTGAAGCCCGACACCAATCTCTCGAGCCACAATTGCATGAATCCCAATCAAAGTCCCACCATCATAAATGGCCTCCTCGGCCCCCTGAATGGGGATCTAGCCTTCTATTGCTTCTTTTGTTCCAATTTCGCTCATCCCAATCACGCTCGAGTTGAATTGACCTCCTGCGGGTTTTTAAATTTTGGCACCAACCCTCACTTGTCGCCCTTGCCTACCGTTGTTCAAGAGAAACTGTCTTCTCCACATCCATTTCCTATGTTTCCTTTTTGCCACCACACCGTCCTTGCGAAACCCCTCATCGATTGTCATGCACCTCCTCCTTATAGCCCTTCTTCGCTCCATCCAGATCGCCTGCAAATTTTTGGCCTTCCTTGTGCTCCATCTCCCCCAATATTATAATATTATATTGTTAACATGCTTGTTAGTGTTTCTCTACTGAGTAGATACTTCATAAGATCTATCTTAAATTTTTATTTAATTAGCTAACACTTTTCTTTTAAAAATAATATATTTAAATTAATTTTTTTATTCTAAAATAAATTATTTATATTTATATATTTCTCCAACTATCATTTTGAATTAAATAATTTTATTTAATTCCTCTAATCTTTCCCTCCATCAAATTCAAATTTACCTATCCTACCCTCTCTCAAATTTTCTCACACATTGATCTTTCTAATTAATCTCCGCTATTGATCAAATTTCAAGTGAAACATATAAATAAAAAGCTTTCATTTCATTCGAAACCCCTAGCACTCTTGTTATCAAAATCTCTCTCTAGCACTCTTATGATCAAATCTTAGCCCTTTTAATATCAAGCATCAAGCCTTCATTTTATCATGTTGATATGTTAAAAGTTTGAGAGCAAATCTACATTAAGCATTCAAGTATTTATTAAATAAATAATAGAACAATCTAAGGTCTTTGCTATGGTATGATTGTTTATCATTTGATTTTATGCAGAGATCTTAGGATTTATTGAGTGATTGATGAAGTGTGAATTTTATACTTTCATTGCATTATTACTATTTGGGATTCACATTTTCATCATCCACAAGGACTATCTATGTGCTTAGATTATTTCAATGTTCAACTCCACTATTTTCACTATATGTGATCTATCATGTTAATTAGTTCAGTGTTATACCCATTATAATTAGTAGTGTATGTATTTATGTTGTTGGATCGTGTGATTTTCAAATGAATTTCAATTAATCCAGGTATTAATGTTATTTTATTTATATTATATCATGTTAGGTATTTTTATTATTCTTTGACTATCTTGTGTGGGGCAAGTATGCATGATGTCTTGTTGAGTGTACAAGCACAAGTTTTTCCCCAACAGCACGGTTATCTAGAGACACTTCAATCTAGGGAAACATATTATGTG